>JAOUQZ010044239.1:0-11833 GCA_028564935.1 Neosilurus hyrtlii | reverse complement strand
GTTAAAGTGAGGAAGAGTGATATACTGTGAGAAAGAGCGGTGTACCATGAGGAAGAGTGAGTTAAAGTGAGGAAGAGAGAGTTATAGTGATAAAGAATGATATGCATTGAGAAATAGTGATATGTACTAAGGAAGAGTGGTAGACAGTGAGATATAGTGAGGAAGAGTGAGTTATAGAGAGGAAGAGTGAGACAGTAAACTGAATTTTAAGATAATTTATCTGTTTTATGAAACTTCATTCCACTCACACCTGCTTCCTGTCATGAAGATCTGTCTGGTGTTTACAAAACACTCAGAGGAAGCAGTGCTTCTTTCCTCCATTGTTATACACTGAGGTGTCCAGCTGTCCAGTGCTGACCACTTACACACTGGACAGGGGGGGTGTGTGTGTGTGTGTGTGTGTGTGTGTGTGTGTGTGTGTGTGTGTGTGTGTGTGTGTGTGTGTGCGGAATTTATGCAAGTTGTAAATGAACTGTGATTCTTGCCTAACCCTAACCCTGAGGTTATCATTAGTAAAACATTCATTTAAAAATTTCATTCTTTAAATATTAAAGGGTTTTAATGATGAAAGAAAATTCAGTGTAGAGGTACTTATGTACTGATGTCACTCAGTCCTTGTTGTAAGTTTCCAGTGTCTGACATTCTGACCTTTGGTCGGTCTTTGCCAGTTCTTCCCGTTTGCCCCATTAGCAGCCGATGCCCTGTTCCCACCCATTCCAATATAATCCTTCACCTTTTCCCACTGACTCGCCCCCCCCTTCCTAAAAGACGTATAATCCCAGCCTCGATATTCCCCGCTCCACCTCCTTTTCTGTCTTTCTTTAAGGAAAAAAGCTTTAGTGCTCGTGTTTTCCTTTCTCTCCATGTGCGAGAGGTCTCAGAGTAACAGTCAACAAGGTTCCAGTCCATCGCTGCTTATTGTCCACGTGAAAGGACAAACCTTCAGGGCGGAGGGAGAGCGTGGGTTAAGAGTCCACACACACATCAAAGCTATGCAAACACACGCCGCTTTCTGACCATCCGCTGCTCTTTAAACATCTCCGTGAATGCAGCAGTCACATTGTTCAGTGTTACTGCTCAGACCTTGATCTCTCGCTCGGCCCTCTTCCGCCTGTCCTCATATGGCTGCGGCTTTTTTGCGTCTTTTTGCTTTCAGCTGTTTTTCATCCAATCCCTTGATTTAAAGCTGAAAACTTTACCAGCAGTAAAGGAGAGCTGTGATAATCCTACTTTTCTTTGGGGACACTGTCCAATGTAACCCCCTGTATATACCCCTTAAGATACCCCCCCCACATATCGGTTTGTAGCGTTCTTAAATGAGATTATAGCTCGAACAGAAAGTGGTATTTTATGTATTTTGATATTGCTGAATCTAAATACATCACCTAAAATAACCACTGATAATTCAACATGGTTGAAAATCCAATATGGCAGCCAAAATCCACTCTAAAAACCTTTAACATGTGTAGATTTCATCTGTAACCAACAAATTTGGCTTTATGCATAAATAATCTCAAAAATTTCAATCCAGTCACACCACAGGGTACAGAGCTACACCCAGAAATTATGAAAAGAATGATGTCATTTTAGAGCACTAATAGCCAATTTTAGGTATTTTGGGTCTGAATAATTGGGTGCGATTTTCAGCCGGTATGTAGAGGGGGTTACAGGGGACAGAGTCAAAAATTTATTTTGATTCTTTTTTTTTTTGGGAACCCTTTCTCCATATTTTCAAGGTGTCCCCAATTTATTCTTACACTCTATTTAACAAAGATATTTTTAAACTGTTCCATGTTTTCTCCTCTCATCCATCTATTTATCATGATTATGATCCACCTTCTTCTGCTTTCTTACTTACTTATTATTCACACTTCCACTCTCCTACGAACCCATCCATCCAATCCATCTAGTAGCAGGCCTCACACAGGGGCAGTTTTGAATATGGTTTCGGCACAGAATAAATGACAGCGGTGTGACAAAATAATAGTGAGCACTAAGTGAAAACACGGTGTGAATAAGGTTGTAACAAGGTTGTATTCAATGCGGTTCAAAAAGGTCGCAAAAGGTGCTCCGGAGTGGCGCATCGACAAGGTGAGTGACTATCAACCCGCAGATCGCGAGTTCGAATCCAGGTTGATGCCTGACCAGGAGTCCATGGGAGCTAATTGGCCTAAAAACGCTAATCGCTAAAAACGATGCCGTGTTGATTATCTGCTATGATGGACTGGGTTTGTATTCAATCAGTACTGAAGGGCTAGGTACTCCTCTCGTTATTCTTCCTACATGAACACCGTTTCACTGACACAGCTCACTCCCACGTCTTCCACATTTCTTCACACGGTCCATCCCCAAATCATCCACACTGTTACTCTAAAGCTCTTCCTGAAGTTGGAGAAAAGATGACTTATAAGCACTGAAACACTGTTGGGAGGAAAAACAAACAAAAAACCCCAGTCTCCAGCCCAACACACACACACACACACACACACACACACAGACACACACACGCGTGTTGAGAGGAAGACAACTCCAGTGTAATGATGATTCCACCCATCCACCCAATCATCCATCCAATTGTTAATAATTTGTTGCTGTGAGAAGAGACTTTAAAAACTGAAAAGGAAATAGAAGAATGGAACAGAATAAGAACCCGATTACAAGGGTGAGAAAGAATGTAAGTAAGAAAGAGCGAGAGAGAAACAGAACTATAGACACAGACAGACAGACAGACAGAGAGAGAGAGACAGAGAGAATTACCCACTCTCTCTCTGTCTGTCATTCGTTCTCTCGTGCACTTTCTCACCCCACAGCTCTGATTGGTCACTAGGGGGTCTGAGTGACAGAAAGACAGAGACACTGCTGTGGGAACCGTGAGTTATACCACTCATAACCAGTGCTGCGTAAAAATACACACACACACAGACACACACACACACACACACGCATGCGCGTATGCGCACGCGCGCACACACACACACACACACACACACACACACACACACACACACACACACCCGGGAGCAGTGTGCAGTGGCTGAGAAGTTTTTTGTCATTAATCTACCCACCCTATAGAGAGAGAGAGAGTGAGAGAGAGTGTGTGTGTATGTGTGTGTGTGTGTGTGTGTGCGTGTAGAGAGAAACAAACGTGTTTACTCATAATGATAAACAGACACCTATTATTTTTTTGTCATAAACATTTACGCAAAGGCATTTGTCTGAACACGCACTTAACATGGCACATACATACTCACACCCCGAGCTATAATTCATTCATACACACACACACACACACACACACACACACACACACACACACACACACACACACACACACAAACACTCAGGCTTTTGTATGTTGACAGTCGGTTGAGACGATATCACTTCTGTTGACTGATGCTACACCCCACTCACACCCATTTACTGTTGTGACATTGGCCAAGCTACTGAACGATTTTGTAAAATGAAGGCGGAGTCTTCTAGGAAAGCCGATAACACAGGACATGATCAGATCTGTGGATTAGGGGGACATAAAGAGGGGGGGAAATGTATGGTGAGATCTGCAGTAGGTTTCAGAATAATGCCTATAAGCGCACGACAGCAAAACGGATATACAATACACCGACTGCCAGCTTCATTCATTTCGAAATTTTTTTTTAATGAAAATCCAGGAACACTATGATGGTTAAAGGATCCTCCTAAAAATACATCTCTAATCAACTTCTCTACTGCACACCAGGGAAACTATCTTCCACCAGTGATCTATTCCTAGAACATTCTAAAGCTTGTAAGTGTAACTGAAAGCAAACAGTCAACTATGGGTTGCTAGGCACTGTCAAAAGATCTCAGACATGAAGTTGTGGACAGACACAAGTCAGGACATTGTGACACCAGGACCCTTCCTGGATCATGCTGTCCCTCTAATCTGGATAGAAGAGCAGGGAGTAAACTGGACAGAGAGGCTACCAAGAGGCCTGTGGGAATTCTGAAACAGTTACAGGATTTCTTGCCAAAAAAAACCTCATTGTGTTCATGTGAAAACAATTTCACAAATGCTCCACAAATGTGGCTTGTATGAGTGGACTGCAAGAAAAAAAGCTAAATCGCATTTGAGTTTTGCCAAAATTCACCTTGAGGATTCCGAGGCCAGATGGAAATAAGGTGTTATGGTCAGATGAGGCCTGAGTCAAGCTGTCTGGTCTCAATGCCAAATGGTCAAAGCTAATACAGCTTACCTTCCAAAGAACATCAGATCTTTAGTAAAGCAGGGTGGTGGTAGCATGCTGTTGTGGGGGTGTTTCTCAGCAGCAGGGATTGGGGCAGTTAGCAAGAAAAATGTATGGGACAAAGTACTGTTCCTTTTTCCCGTTAAATTTAGGAAGATTTACCTTCCAACATGACAAAGACCCGAAACACAGCAAAGCTGTTCACACAGCCATAAACCTTATTGAAAATCAGGTGGATCAGCATCCTCCAACACTCAAGATAAAGATGAAGATAAGAGATCTCTCTCTCTCTCTCTGTCTCTCTCTTTTCTCTCTAAAAAAATAAATAAATGAATGAATAAATGACTGGGAAAATAGGGGGGGGGGGTAAATAAAATGTTAAAAATCGCAAAATATTTTTTTTTCATAAATAAATAAGATAGGAGATCTTTGTCAACTGTTGCATGAACAAGGAAAATCAGTTTAGCAGCTCTCTGTTTAGCATCAATTATAAAAAAGTGCACAAAAGATAACTAGGGTAACTACACTACTAAGGTAACTAAGCTACACATGTGCATATACCTATATACACATATACCCATAAGTACCCATATAGACACATATACATACGTACATCCTATCTATGCAAAACATATACATCTATCCACATATTTACACATTTAGAGACATACACAGAACGGTGCATGATATATCAAAGGTGGATGGTATACACAGGGTGAGAGGTAGAGCTTTTTAATCATAAGGTGCGTGATGCTAAAATATTATATGATGTGCGAGACATGAGTATTGCACTTAAACATGAGCTGTGACACTGAACTGTGAGACTGAACAGTTTTGTAAAGAATGGTGATTCACAGGTTGCGTCTATTAAATTCAGCAGTAAAAAACGTATTTATTTTATTTTTTTTATGTGCGTGTCTTCATTTCAGGCCACAAAGCAGCTAAGTGTGAAAACTTGTGTTATTATTTTCTATACCTACTCTCGTCTGAAAAATTATTTATAATAAACATCAAGAACATATGATAACAGTTTTATATGATTATAATAGAGGAATATAACTACAAAATAAAACTCACTGATTTGGTATAAGTGTTAAAATACAGCAATAAAACTACTTTTATTATTACTCAAATAAAATTTACAGCAACACAACATTTCCCAAAAAGAATCAAACTTGATATTAAGAGAGAAAATCAGTGTTCGCTGTAAATAAGGGGCTGTAAAATAATCAGTAAATAATGATTAAACAGTCAGTAAAGCGGAACAGCAGCACTGACTTCAGCTTTTTAACCTTTCAGCTCTCGCCTCTGTTTGCTCGCTCGCTATGGCATCTGTTTCACTTCGCCTCAAAAGCCAGGGCGCGACCTCACAGAGTGCGGTTCTCTAAATTGGATTCGGACGTCCCCCCTCTACACACATGCACACACACATACTTTTTCCCCTCTGGCTGTGGGTGTGTTTGTGAAGCTTTAATTGAATTTAGTAAGGAGGGACACCGTGGCTATCAGAAAGCCATGATTTTTCACTCCACATTGTGGGTAATGGAACATCTTAACGTCATACCGTTCCCTCCAAACTCCATTTTATAACAAAACATGGAAAAATATTAAAATAACATTCATGACTGGAGATCCGATTGATTTATTAACCAAAATATGCAAATATATATATATATATACACATGTTGGACTTAAAGGACTAATTCTCAGATTAAACATCAGGCTTCAAAAATGGTAGAATGGTTCTTTTGTCCTGTGATTATTTTATATCACACCACATAGACAGACATATCAAAAGTAACTGGACACCCCTCACCACCGAGTTTTATCTCAATTAATCAAACTTGTTCATATTTTACTTTAAGTTACAGTATATAATTTTTTATAGTACCTATCTATGTCATCATCGAGTTGTTCTGTAGCGTTCTGATTGTCAAAGACGGTGTATTGTCTGTCAGTCTGAGAGTGGACGTAGCCAATGTCAGACTGCACAAAACCTTGAGATTCCTCCTTACAAAGCTGACAGAGTGATCGTACAATTCCCCAGCTAATGAATGAACAGCATCCCTCTCAAGTCGACCTGGGATTTCTGACATGTCTACAGATTGTTGAAAATAATCCGCATTGGAAGGAAACTGATGATGCAGAGAAACTCCAAATGATTCGTCGTACTGCTGTGATGTATCGCCGTGAACACAGCTACTATGTATACTATATATAAATATTAGGTATTATATATGACTATATAAAAATCTTCCAAAAACGATGGTGTCTGTTTACCTTTGATACAACTGTTTACTACCATTACCCATCCATGTATGGCGTAATGTTAACATCACATTTCCTCATCTCAGCTCAACAGAACTCTGATGAACAAGGCAATGCCTGTGTGCAGTGTAACTCCAGCATGATGGATGAAGGACCAGTCAGGATGATTACAGAAATAAATGACGGGATTTCCACAGGCATTTTTGTGAACTATTGTCGATAGCTACCTGATCTTCAGCCTAATGTTTATTGCTGGGCTGATTTTTTTAAGCAAATATCAAATACAACACAATAAAATACAAATTATGCAAATACAGCAAGAACAGCAAAAAATAAATATATTGTGTACTTTTACTTTAATGTCACTGTTTAAACAACTACACAAGAATTACATTAAGTAATTGTGACACAAACATTAATTTTAATTGTCAAAATAACAAAATGAAATAAGCTAAAGCAGAACCTTGCAAATTACATCTATCTTTTAATTTCAAAGGCAGAATCTGTTTTATCCCTCTGTTCCATTAAGCATGTGGAAAAATATTTCTAATATACTATTGCTAAAGTAATGTGAAAAACAGTTAAAGCAAAATTAAAAAATATGCAATCTGCTAAGATCCACTAGATCATTCTAGTTCGCATTATCATGTTTGAAAAGGCCACCATGTGTAGTTTGTTTCACTCTTGTGAAAGAATAGGATGTAGACACGTAAGTTAATATGGGGCAGGATAACGGCAAAAATAACAGTATACAGACAATAAACTAATAAATCAGATATCAACTAGTGTGTTTCTGAATAAAGTAAAACTAAGCACATTTGCACGTAATACTCCATTATGTTTACATACATCAGTCAAGCTTGAACAAATGAAAAATGCCTCAGTGCGTTTATATGCAAAACACTTTCTTGTTTACAGCGTCTGCTACGAGCCACGTATGTCTTTTCGCCGTACAATGGCTTCCCTCTGTGCGAGGATTTATTTCTTGTTTTGGGGGTTTTTTTTCTTCACGAAGAAGATTGTAATAACAGTAGGGTGTTTTGATGTGCAAAAAATATGACGTATGCAAGACCTTATTAAGTTTGGGTTTAATTTCCCTTTAAAGTCTCCTATGAGTTCAACTTAAGTGTTTATAGCAAGTGTTTGATGATGCAATAACACTCTTACGTTAATCCTACAATGTGCACTGACAATTTCAGATGTTCCTCATTGTTAAAACCTACTTAAAAAGGACAATTTTACAGTATCGAGCTTCACATTCATTATGTAAGGAGCTCTGCTGATCATTATAATTATATTATCTTTATAAAAACTGACAAGATCTGAGAGTGGGATCGGTGATATTTTATATTTTAATATTTATAGCATATGATTACATACAGGGGCGGATTTAGATTTTGGTAAAATGGGCAGCAACCCAGGACGCCATCTTCTGGAGAAAAAAAAACAAATAAAAAAACACAATGATGTATTTGCGTGTTCAGTTTAATCTGCTAATATATGGCAAGTCACTAGGTATGTGAGCGTTCCAAACACTGAAGAAATGACATCATCGAAATTACGACATCCAAGTCGTAGAAAAGATCAAAACCATCAGGTGCCTACTTTGAAAAAAAAAAAGACAGAAAAAGAAACTGTGTAATCTCTTTATAGTTATATACATATAAACACACAGGCTATAACTCTTAAGTTTGGTAGCCAGTGTAGCTACTTTGCTCATTTTTGCCACTGAGTTCTACATAGCGCTCAGTGGTTCTTACACACAGGGTGGGAGTAGGCTATTCCATTTTCTCTCTAACTAACAACTAGTAATGTACACATTTACATAATGTCTGAAACAAAACGATTACAATTTAGCCTATTAATGGTTAATTCTCAGTGAGGTGAGAGCATTGGAGGTTCTGTGTGTTGTGCTGACTTGGTCCTGAGTACAGTGAGAAGAATTATCAGTGCTGAAGGAAAACTATACGGCATCATTGTTAAGCGAATCTTTCATAAAATATTTGATTTATATATTTAATAATATATTTTTATAATGTAATTATATTAGGCTTTTTGGGTGTCGAGTGCCAAAGATTAGATAAAGAGCTTGTGAAATTCATTTGGTTCCTGCTTGAGCTTCTGGCAATTATACATAAAAAAGAACTCTCAGAAACGTAAATAAAGCAGAGGTGCAATAATTCCTAAAAGTTTAATAAAGTTCCCTTTATTGGTGTATACACATATATACACATGTTAGTGTGAGGAATGATTTGTGCAAGTCAGCAATTTGATCTTGTGTTAGCAAATCCAAGTTTGTCATGTTAAAGCATAACGGATCATTAGAAAACCCTTTTGCAATTATGTCAGCATTAATGAAAACTATGTTGCTGATTAAAGAAGCAATAAAATTGATCTTTGATGAATATATAGAAAATCGGCATTTGCGGATTTAATTACAGCCTCAAAATGGCCAGAATTTTTTTTTCCTGCAATTTATCAGTCTATATTTGTTCTGAAAAAATGAAGGCTGTTAAACTGCCAAGAAACTGAAAGATCTCATCCAATGGTGTGCACCACTCCCTTAACAGAACAGAACACAAACTGGCTCTAACCAGGACAGAAAAAGAAGTGGGAGACCCCAGTGAACAACTGGGAGAGAGGACAAGTACATCAGTCTCTAGTTCGAAAAACAGATGCCTTACAGGTCTTTAACCAGCAGCTTCAATAAATATTACCTGCAAAACACCAGGCTCAGCGTTAACAGTGAAGAGGGGACTCCTGGAGTTCTTAAAAAAAATAAAAAGCACAAAAGTGTGTGTGCTCACTTTGGATGGGTTAAATGCAGAGGTAATAATTTCCCTTACGGGATCAATACAGTATAGCAAAATTTTAAAAGATTTTTTAAAATTTTTAAATTGGGGGAAAAAGATAGATGAATCTAAGTTTATAAAATAAAGCAAAAGATGCTGGTGGAGTGCTTGATACCATGTGTCAAATATGGTGGGGGCCTTGTGATGGTCTCGGGGTGATTTGGTAGCAGTAAACTGGGAGATTTGAACTGGGTAAAGGGGGATTTTGAAAAAAGCTATCACTACATTCTGCAATGCGATGCCATATACTGTGGACGGCGCTTGATTGGAGCCACTTTCCTCATACAGTAAGACAACAATCCAAAACCCTACGAATTATGCAAGAACTATAGTCAGCTGGTATTCTGTTAATATTGTAGTGGCCAGAACAGTCACCAGATCTCAACCCTATTGAGCTGTTGTGGAAGCGGCATGACCGTATGGTACGGTACGGAATAAGTGCCAATCGAGCCAATGTAACATGTGGGAGGTACTTCAGGAAGCATGGGGGGAAATTTCTTCATCTTACCTTGACAAATTGACAGCTAGAATGACAAAGGTCTGCAAGGCAGTAATAGCTGCAAATGGAGGATTTTAGACAAAAACTTTGAAGAACAAAATTATTATTTCAAGTAAAAAGTATTTTTGTCACCTTGTTGATGTGACTATATTTCATATTAATTCAGGAAAATTTTCTGGGTGACCCCAAACCTTTGAACAGTTTACACTATCTAAGCTGACTCATTGACTCCGGGAGAAAGCGGGGTACACCCTGAACAGCTCGCCAGTTCATTGCAGGGCCAACACACACATAACCATGAAACTGGAAGTACCCAGAGGAAACCCACACAAGCACTACAAAATCTTTTACAACCTGATTATAGAATCCCTAGTGACATTCACCTCACAAAAACAAAATAACATACTACAGTTATATTTATAAAAGTAAAACTATTATCATGTTATTATTGCAAAGACGAGATTTTGAGCAAAGTGAATTCTACAAGAAAATAAACTAAACTAGAAAAGCACTCCAAGAGCGCAGACCTCCCCCGAGGCCGCTCAGTACCCCGTATGGTGTTTTACGAAATGCAGCATTTTTATAAATGCAACATTTGTGTATTATTTGAGCCCTACAATGCAAACACGCCATTTATCTGATATCTGAGGCCTTGCGCTCGGATGAGGAAGTTTTAATAATTGGATTATTTTTGTGATAATTGGCCTAAAAGTTGTACAGAAACGTAAAGGAATGAGATTACACCATCGAACGCAAGCATGGACTTTACGTATGACACAGTTACGGATGACTACGTTGTCCACGCTAAGAAATCTTTAAACATTCCCTGCATCCAGACAATAATCTGGATCACTGCCAAAATGTAATCAATTGTTCCTTGTATTATTTCTGACTCATCCTGAAAATATCATCAAAATCTGTTCGTAAGTTTTTGAGTAATGTTGCTAACAGTTAAAACAAACAAACAAACAAACAAATAAACCAACACCAGTGAAAATATAACCTCCTGGGCGGCGGTAACTAGAAAAAGATGAATCATTTCTAATTTCAGTTGCTTGAAATGTAATTAAATTTAACCTGAAACCATCACAAAAAGAACTCATTTATTACAATCAATAATTAAATATTGGTAAATAAATTATATAAAATAATGTTTAATGATCATTCATTATTGTATAAAGTTTCTTCTTTCAGGATTCTTCCCAAAACAAAATCATCAGGAATTTTAGATTTTTAATTTTAAAAAAATGATCCACAAAGTCTACATTTCATTTTCTTGGGATAATAAATAAACATTACTAACTGGAACTTGGAGAAAAAGGAATTTTGGATTTTGACTTTCATCTCGATGCAGTTTCTCTCAAACGACTCTCGAATTTCAGTGAAATTTACATTGTGATTAACTTTCACACTTGAGCAGATTAGGGACAACATTTATTTTATTTAGTTATTTTGTGCCTTGGGCAAATGTGTGTTCATCAGAAACATGCACACGCACACACACTCGCACACGCACACACACACTCGCACACACACTCGCACACTTACTTGTGCTGTCTGTTAATGGAGGCAACCATGAGTGCGGTCCAGCCGAGACGGTGACGAATGTTTGGATCAACTCCATCTGCCAGCAACCTGAGAGAGAGAGACACAGAGAGAGACACACACAGAGAGAGAGAGAGAGAGAAAGACAGAGAAGGTGAAATTGGGGGGTAGAGCACCAAGTAAGAGAAAGAATATGAGACATTGTCCTGCTGCTGTCTGGAGATGTGTGTGTGTGTGTGTGTTTACTCTAAACACAACCTCATGTGTTAGTGCTGGACTGTAACTTAACACATCTGCTGTTCTTTAACACACAGTTTTTGAAACCATCTGTACTTCTGCCCCTGGGCTATCAAACACTGTGTAAAAAAAAAAAAAACCTCACACACACACACACACACACACACACACACACACACACACACACACACACCCACACACACTCTCTC
>JAOUQZ010044238.1:0-11836 GCA_028564935.1 Neosilurus hyrtlii | reverse complement strand
GACGTTTTCTGGATTTAGGCGTACGCCATTTTTCAGTAAGAATTCCACGCAAGTCTTTGTACATGAGGCCCCAGATGCTAGTCACAAGCTACTATGCTTTAAGTAATCTCAAAGTGCTTTATAGTAGTAGTAGCAGCAACTTTAGAGTAGAGTAGAAATCTTTATGCTGGTCAAATACAGTTGTAAGTCAGAAGAATTCTGAAGTGGTCCTCATTCATTATTTCATCCATTTTTAAATAATAATTTCCACCATGCTTAAAAGTATTGCATTGTTTTTGGGGTTGAGTGCCTCACCTTTATTCCTCCAAACATACACCAATCAGACATAAAATTAAAATCGTTTTGACTACTGGAAAGTAAAGTGAATAACATTATCTTGTTATAGTGCCTCCTTCCAAGGAGTGGGATGTATTAGGCAGAAGGTTAGTTCTCAAAGTCAAAATTTTAGAAGAAGGTAAAATGAGCAGTTGGAAATGTAAAATGGAACTGAGTGACTAAAAAGGACGACACAGGCAGGACTTTTGAGGTGTTCCTGGTATGCAGTGGTTCCTCCCAGGGAATTAGCAAGACCATCATGGGTGCCTGAGGCTCATTGATGTGCATGGGATCGAGGGCTAGTGTGTTTTATCCAGTCTCACAAGAGAGTTACTGTAGCACAAACTGCTGAAACAGTTAATACCACAAACTTCTGGTTCTACTCTTTATCGTGAAGACATTGGTGATGTTCCACTCTATTGTCAGTGATTACTTCTGAGAATTATTGCTAAAAAGAATGATGAAATTCAATTCAATACCTGAGAATGGTAAACTGATTGTGGTAGCTGGCACAATTTTTAAGCATGAAAGAGGTGAAAGTTATACAAAGGATGAAAAGAGCTACAAATGGTGATGCATTTTTTTTGAGTAAAGGTTGGCCAAAATATGCAACTATGGTGCTGCACGATATCTGATCACTATTCAGTGAAGGAGACTCTCTCTTCGTCCCATAACCTCCTCCTTTATGCTGACGGAATTGCCATTTGCCAATGTTTGAGGTCTGATATACGCGAAAGATTACATGATGGTCATTTGGGTATAATGAAATGTCAAGTGTGCTAAAGTGTGTACTTTGGCAAAGTGGCGAGACCCACTCAGCACAGGGAGCCACTTATGTCAACACATGGGAAACAGTGGCAGCTGATATATGTGAAGTGAACAAAATGAACTGTCTTGTTAGATTACTTCTCCAGATTTATCAAGCTTGCTTATTTACATGACATGACAAACACCATAGTGACTTCTTATTTTAGTGTCATCTTTGTAAGATGGGGTGCCCAAAATCCTTGTGACTGACATTGAGCTACAATTTTTGTGGGTCATATTCTTAGAGGTTTGTAAAGGCTTATGCCTTTGATCACACAACTACAAGCCCATATTACCCCCAGTCAAATGGCACAGCTGAAAGAATCGTAAGGACTGCCAAGCAGATCATGTAACAGAAGGATCATTCACTAGGCCTTCTCAGCTACAAAGCACATCTATCTAAGCAATGGCCTACAGTTCAGCTAAGTTGCTAGGATGTCAAATACAAATTCCTGTGCCTATACTCCTCAGTGGCCAGGTTTTTCCTGGTGAGAGCAGCAGACTCTTGAGCCAAGACTACATGTAAATATCACTTCAACAGGCATCACTTTAGCTGTCCATTGCCTCAACTCGAGCCCAGCAACTCAGGTGCCGTCAAGCTTAAGAACCAGAAATATTGGACTACACCAGCAAGTTTTCTGCATAAATTTATCACCCTAAGATCCTACCTTGTATGCACAAAAGACAGTGGTCTTCTCAGAAACACTTGGGTCAGTTGACCCTGGCTCTCAAAGAGCCCAAACTTGAAGAGTCTTGGGATATGACAAATATAGGAAAGGAATAGAAAAAATTTTAAATAGGTAAGGAAACATTAAGCCCAACTAACCAGAGTTTAAAATGACTATTTAGGTTACTGGCAAACACAACATAACTTTTCTTCTCCCAGAACCTAAAATGTTGTTGATAAACCTCTGGCACAAGTTTAGCCTTTAGCGTGGCAGCTTTTAATTTACCTTTTGCATAATTTGGATTTGGGTAATTTTGGATTCTGTTTTTATTATTATTAAATTATTTCTAAGAGTTGAATAAGCCTTTTACACTGTGAGGACACACTGGAGCATTAACAGGGAATCTGAATGACATCAGCCCCTAGCAGAGGAAATAATTATAATTAAAACAAAAAATGCATTGTGGTCCTTCTCATTAAAATGTGGCAATAATCTCAAATTATTAAAATCAAATGAATGCCCACCCAATCTTGATGCATTTCTTTCTTGACACTCACAGGACAGAATGCCATCCTGAATCACTGACAGATCATAACCCTCCAAAACCAGTTTTGCTGTCTAACCTTGCTGTCACATTTTCTACACTTCAAGTTGCTTTGTATCATCTAATTCATGTTTCATTTTCCTTGTGCTCCAAGTGTAACATCAAAATTTATTTTTGCATCTCAAAGGTTTATCCATGCATAGGGAAAAGAAACCAAATTTTGAGGGGAATCTGTTTTATCCTCCACAGATCCTGCTAGTACAATTAATTTTGTTTTTATTGCAGCTTTAATATTATCCTTATGCTTGTCCCCTTCTACAGCCACATAATGTTCAGTAATCATGAGCAGTTACTCTTTTGTGCATGCAGCTAGGAACTCCTGCAATGGAGCAGCAATTCACTCCTCTACACTCACACCTATGAGCAATTTGGAACAAATTATTAGCCTACTCTGCATGTTTTTTGACTGTGGGAGAAAACCTACACAAGCATGGAGAGAACATTCAAACTCCACACACAAATGCCCAAGCCCAGGAATCGAACCCAGGCCTTCTTGCTGTAAGGCAGATGTGCTAACCAACAGAAATGACAAATACAAAATAACATACCGATAGACAAGGTAAAGAGTTCCTTGTACCACAGGAGGACCAGCAGGACTATAGCATACATGAGAAATACCATCTGTCACCTGGATAACCTGTTTCCAACATAAACAACCACCGGCAGTGGGATTAGCATACTCTCTTACCTGCCCTGAGGTAAACCTCAGAAACACTATTCAGAATCATAGTCAGTTAACAGGCAGCGTTCAGTTGAACAGGCAAGCAGAATGTGAGAAGCAAAACAATAATAATAATCAAAAGTGAAGAGGCTTTCAAACATCAAAACACTAAGAACAAACATGACAAAGCCTCAGTATGCACTTGTAACAAGACATGGGAGTATGTATGACAAGTGCACTAAAAAAACTAAATCTGTAATTTGTTAATTTGCATGAACCATTATTTAACTGACAAAAGTAGAAAGAAAAATTTTTCTATATTTTTAATAACCAAGTCAGTTTTATTTTGTAAATACACACCAAGGTAGAAATTGATGCCTGCAACACATGCAACAAAAAGGGAAATTCCAGTAACAGTCCTAAAGTAATTGGTAGCAGGTGAGGTATCATAATTGGGTATAAAATAACATACCCTAAAGTTTCAGTCTTTTCAAGCATGAAGCATCAGAGCTCACTCCTTTGTGCCCTGATTTATTAGAGGAATCTTTTGCAATGCAAGACTGCAGAAAATTTAGGCGTTTCTATACCTACTCTGCATAATAAGCTGAAAAGATTCAGGGAATTCAGACACATTTTAGTACATTTAGGCCAAGGTTGAAAATCACTTTTGAAGTTTACTATGTGCCACGGCATCCAGAAATGCAAATTGATACTGTATTATGAAAGGAGGGCCTAGGCTCATCTCAGGTGGACTGAGAAACAGTCAGACCATGTGCTGTAGTTAGATGAGACCACATTTCAATGATGGTAGGGAGTGTATCAGTACCCACTGTTTGATTGAGTTCCATATGTGTGAAAGTATAATTAATGCTGAGGCATATATTGGGATTTTGTTTTAAGTATTATTATTAAGGCAATGTTTCTTCTCAAGAAGTACATGCTCATTTTAACAGGACAGTTCCAGGAATCATTTTGTACAAGCTACAACAATGACTTTGTAGATAGAGAATGCATATGTGATTTGTCTCCTGTTGAAAATCTATAATGAAGAGAGTCAGACAGTGGCTACCATGTACTAATGAGCAGCTGAAGTCTTGTATCAGTCAAGAATTCCTATTGGAAAACGACAACAATTAACAAGGTGTTATTAAAAGAAATGTTAACGTAACACAGTGGTATACATGCCTCTGTCCCAACTGTTTTGGGTATACTGCAGGGATATACTTTTTATTACAAAATACACTTAAGTTGGTCTGTAAAAGATTAGAAATCTTTTCTTTTTTGAAATTTTTTTTGTCTTGTTTTTTTGTGAATGCTCCAACTTTCTTACAATTTGGGTTTGTAAATGTTATTTTTTTAATTTATTGCATTTATTTTCCAGATTGACAGACATGCAGTCACCAATGTTAGGGAGAAAATTGGGAAATATCAATAACTATGAAAAAATCACAATTTGTACTTTATTGCTTTCTTTTGGGTCTTAACTTTTGAGGCATGGACTTCACTAATGGAAAACATTCTCCATCCAGCTGAAAAGCAGTCTTGATATTGACCAATTTTTCATATTTTCACCTTAAATTTTCAGTGATTGACTTTGTGGCAAGATGCATTGTCATCATGAAAAAAATGAATTCATCATAGAATGAGAAGTAGCCTAAACTTCAGTATATACTTCTGACCTCAGTAGTGAGGAAATGATTGCCACCTTTCCTGGTCCTTTAACTTACATGTAGTCACATATCATAATTGTTTTTTTTAATATAGCCTGTCTCAAAAATGAGAGCACAAAAGCGTGACAAAGGCATCGAAAATAAAATGTTGCATGAAGTGAATGATTTAGTGTGATATTGTTCACAACAGATCAAAATATAATTTTCGAGTTGCAAAAAGTGTACATTTAATTCAATGACAAAAGTGATCATGCATCAGCGACAATTAGCAAAGGAAAATTGATGAAACTTTCGGTGTAGATAATCGTACCAACCACCATTGATCACAAGAACCCTGATTGGAACCATAAAACTTCGATATACAGAAAGTCCATGATAGGCATGGCGTAACACTCCTGACATCTGACGCACTCTCGATCTGAGGCACAATGCTTTGGTTAAGTTACAAACATATTACCAAGTACATAGCCTTTGAAATGAGTAAATAGTGAAAAATGGAAGATTTAACTTTTTAACTGTGTGAGAAATCAGATAACTAAGAAAATATGTTCACATTGTAATTTGTAATGCAGTTTTGTGTAAAGTGTTGGATACAGTATCATATAGAAAAAACAAATAACTCAAAATGCTTTTTATCACTACATTAATTTCTTCTGGAATAATACATACATGAAATTTGCCATGCCAAAACCATATCACCCCTAACTATTTTGTTACAAAATAGAGACTATCTCTGGGACTTTTTATCGTGCAAAGGTAGTTTTTTCAACATTTAATCTTCAGTGTGTTCCTTCTTGTTTAAAGAAATTATTTGTTCTCTATTATTGGCAGTTCAGTAAAATGTAATGAAACTTGCTATTATTTTTGATACAAGGCCATATGTTTTTTTTTTAACAGTATCAGACACATTTCAGCATCGTCTCCTTGGTCAGTACTTAACCACTGTAACCACTGAGTCATAATTAACCACTGAACATCACTCATTCAGTCATCTTCCATACTCCACAACTGAATTTCTTAATCCCACTGTGTGACCTTTTTATGTTTCCATTTTTCTATGTGTAAATCCCATTTCATTCAGTGAATTTTATTACAGTTCTGATACAAAATGCTGTTCGTTTGTTTTTTACTTGTTTAATTGCACATTTGAAATTTTCAAGGCACTTTGCTTTGGATCTTCTTTTCTGGCACTTTGACATCTTTCCTGGTCTGCCTAAAGTTATTCTGTGGCCCTTCCCTTCTTTGTTTATACTTTTGCCAAATTACAGTTATAATCCCTGCAGATCTTAATCTAGCATACAGAGCAAACAGGTCAACAGAGGATGCCATCAATACATTTAGAAAGCTCTACCTCTCACCCTGTGTATACACTGCACCTTTGATATATCATGCACCCTTCTGTGCATGTCTCTAAATGTGTGAATATGTGGATAAATGTATAAGTCTGTACATGTGTAAATATATGGATAGATGTATATGTATTTGCATATACGTGTTATATATTTGTATATGTGTACATATGGGTATTTGTATATAGGTGTATGCAGGTATATGCACACATATATAGCTAGTGTAGTTACCTTAGATGTCCTTTGTGTACCTTTCTTTAATTGCTGCTAAACTGATTTTCATTGTTCATGCAACAGTTGACAACAAAGATCTCTTTCTCTCTTATCTCTTTATTATAAACACAGCTGATGGGTAAACACCAAAACATCTTCTGCAACACACTATTGGATTTTCTTTTTGAAGGAGATTCTTCTTTGTGTTGACATTTTTCTTTAAAATTATTCATACAATACAAATAAAATATACAAATCAAAGGTGAAGGATTACAATATTAATTATAATAAATACAGTAATTTGTTCTTATTGTGTGAGTCCATGATATTTTCCTCCAGTTCTTAATTAAAATAATAAATAGTATGGAATTTTTGGCAATGTGCCTTTATTTATTTTTTTGGTCTTGTTTGAAAGTTGAATGTATAATCAGTTGCATTAGTATTTGGACAGTGTCACAATTTTCTGTACATCAACACAATATTCTTTAAAATTAAGTTGTTACAATGGAATTGAAATGTAGATTCCCTCCATATTAAAAGTAATTAGACAACTTACTGACTAGCAGCTTTATGGCCAGTTATGCCCAGTTTTTGCATTGTTTCATGACAAATTAAGGAGTTTATATGTCTGTAAAGAAGGTCATCATTAGGCAAAAAATAAAAGCTCAATTCAGTGAGATCTCAGAAATTTTATCAGTGGCCAAGTTAGCAATTTACCAAGATACCTAGATGACAACATAAAACAACTACACTGGATGATCATAGAATATTTTCCTTGGTGAAGAAAATTTACTTACGATGCCCAATGAAATGAGCCAATGCCCAACGAGAAGCTAGGCTTATAATTGCCAAAGTAAATATAGAGAATTTACCCCAAGATGCAAACCACTGGAAACACTGAGGAACAGAAAGGACAGAGTAGACTTTGCTAGAATGTCTGACCAATTTTGGAACAAGATTCTTCGGACAGAGGAAATTTAGATTGACTTTTGCCAAAATGAAGCAGACAATGTACAAAATGACAAAGTATGGAGTTTGAAAGGAAGGGCTCATGATCAAAGCCATACCACATACTCATTCATGGTGGATATTGGGCATCTATGGTTGGCAGTAAAACTGGGTGTTTTTGATGTGGCTGGATGAATTCTGAAGAAACCAGGCTATACTTTTATGCTTAGGCCAGATCATGTTGTTTGGGTCAAATGCTATAAAACTGATAGAATGGCACTTCACAAGAAAAATGTGTAATGAAACAAAATGTACAGGGAACACTACCCAAGAGCTTCTTAAGGCAAAAAAAAATTGTTTTTGAATCAATTCAACTGAGTTTACAGTCTCCACTGCTTTTCACTTCCTTGTGACTTGAAGACAAAATTAAAGGTAGATAATGGCAATACTTTTTTTTTAACAACTTATGTAAAGTCTACACTTTTTCTTTCACATCTCATAGTCTTTATTTCAAATCTTTATTTCAAATCCACTGTGCTGGTGTACAGAGACAAATTTACAAAGATTGTGGCACTGTACAAATAAATATGGATCCAAATGTACATATTAATTGAAAAGAAGTTTCTCCCCTCCATAGCTCCCTTGATCACAGCTATGCTTATGACAAACAAAATAATATATTAAATATATTTTGTATGCAAACAAAATTCTTGTCCACCGTGCAAGAACCAGATAACTCACTCGACCATTAAATGTGAGTCCAGTGCACTATTGTAGACCTTAGGCATCGTAGTACAATTTATAAAATTGTTAAAACAGTATTTGTTCATTCAAAGGACAATATGTGTCATAAGCAGTTTAAAGCATAAAGAATAATGATACTAATGTGAGTACAATCCCATTGAATACAGGGATTTCTATGAAAGCCTTCAATCCACAAACCCAAGTCAGAGACACCTCAGAAGGAGGATTAGTCAGTCTGGCAATGTGCCGAGTAGTGATGAGGCAGGTGCCTCAGAGGGTTCCGAATCAGAACTTGACCAAACATCATCTGTTGGACTCAGGCCTTGGAGGAACTACACAGCTGTTTTGAGGTGACAGACTGGCTGACACTATGTGAGCCCCATGGAGATAATATTGATGGGCTCACTGAGTGTATTTCACACTACATAACTTTCTTCACCGACTCAATTGTTCCAGCACAAACAGCCTATTGTTACACAAATAACAAGCCATGGGTAACAAAAGATATCAAAAGCCCTCCTTAATGACAAGAAGAGGGCCAACAGGGCTGGCATCAGAGAGAACGTGAGAAGGACACAAAGTTTACTAAGAGTCAAGATAAGAGAGCCTAAGGACAATTACAGGAGAAAGCTGGAGTGGAAACTCCAACATAACTTGAGAGGTTTGGAGTGGTATGAAGACCATTACTGGTTTCAGGCATCCAACAGCAGAGGAGCTGAGGGCAGTGAGGACAGGGCAAACGAGCTGAATGTTTTTTAACAGATTTGACACTGCAACTACTGTTTAGCCCCCCTCTAACTTGTCAAGCCTGAAACCCCCTGTCACACCACCTTCTCTCCCTCTCCTTACTGTACCTCTGCCTCCTGTGATAGACCTGACATCAGTCACAGATAGAGCACCTGACATGCTCTACTGAACGACACAGGAAATCATTTCTAACTATGGCTATTAAACTGTACAACTCCTCCATATAGCAACAACATCCACATTTTTAACATTTTAAGTATGTTTTGTAATCTGAATCATCTGATAGTGAGGAAAGTGAGGGCTAAATGCTCACTGTGATGTAATAAATTGATATCTGTATGCATAAAAAAAATCTTTTTAATATATGAATTAATTGTTTGAAAATTGTAATGTTTGTTATCTGGTTAATGCACGGAAATCACTTCTGTGTGTCTGATGTTCTTATAGTTTGATATAGATATAGATCTTCTATATAGATTTTTCCAGATTGGGACACATATAATTTCACATTAATTTTGAACAATGTTCATTCCATAGAAAGGTGACATTTACCAAGTTTTGTTGATTTTTAAAAAAAAAAAATAGAATAAAATTTTAGAAAAGCAAAATTTTTTTTTTTGTTCTTAAAATGGACATTTCATGGGTTGTCTGGTTCTTGCATGGTGCAAAAGAATTTTAATATGTTTGATAAATATTGGTAGTATCAGGCATTTTTCTTGCAGTTCTTAGGTGATTTATTTGGTTTTTTTTTAACCTCTCTGATTTTTTTTGTCCCTGTGTGTAATTTTACATGCATCCACGTAGGGCGACTGTCTGTAATTTGTACAACATGCCACGAATGCCTGATCCTGTCTGGCTTACCATGATGTCTGGTGCATCTGAGAAGAACCAGCTTTGTGGCCACTTTATGCATGAGCTCTCATTACTAGTAGAACAAGCTTCAAAGAACCAGTTAAGTATTTGTAATTTTTTATGAGACTTTTATCTTTGAGACCTTTATCTTATGTTTTACTTGTTGTGGAGCAACAGTGTGCAGACAATTTTCTCTGGTATTAATATCAAATTATTCTGAATCTGAATCATCTTATAGTGAGGAAAGTGAAGGCTAAATGCTCATTGTGGTGTATTAAATTGATATCTGTATGCATAGAAAATCATTAAAAGTATATAAAAGTATTTTATACATACTTTTATAAGCATTTTATAAATACTATCTTTTAATTTGTTAAACAAAAAATTCTCAGGGACATGCAAGACAATAAGTGAAGCAAAGATAATGTAGTTTTTCTCATTTAGAAAAGTCACATTTCTATGTGGCTCATTAGTATTGTGTACTTTCTGGGGGACATTGATTAAGGTTTTTTAGTCGTTTCCAATTCCCACTCATCAACTTTTAGTCTTCCCCACCACACGACCACCAATGACCAGGGAGGGGCGTAAGCAAGCACACACACCCTCCGTGACATTCAATGCTACCGCCCACCTCTTTTTGAACTGTTGCGCATGCGTATTTGGGAGCGGCCTAACACACTTAGAGAGAAAGTGCTATCCGCAACCTCATACGAATGAGCTCACAGACGCCCATGATTGGCTGGTGATTGCTGTGAGTGATAGGGAAGTGAGCATATGCCATCCCTCCCTCCCGTGAGAGCTCGGCCAACTAGCTCCCATGGACTCCCAGTCATGGATGGCTATAGCATCAACTCGGATTGGAATTTGCGTTATCAAGTTTTTTAAAACCATAAAACAATAAAAATCCTTCTCAATTTATAAGGTAAAACAATGATGTTTAATAAAATATATTATCCACAGAATAAATTCCAAAGCCACATTAAATTAATGTCACATAACATTGACGGCCACATCATGTCACCTGTGGCTAAAATCAAGGAAGTCGGAGTAGTGTCCAATGAGCATGTCCAGAAGTAATAAATAATTCATAAGACTCTGTCTTTGCTTCAGGGACTTTTTTTACACTGACGTGTGAACCAATTTATAAATGATATAAGTATATATAAATGTTATATATATATTTATATATATATTTTTATATATATATATATATATATATATATATATATATATAGACTACCTGTATGGATTTTTTAGGGCAATTCTTTTATTGAGTGCACCCAATGCAAAACAGCACATTACACATTCCTTTCAAACTCCAATATTATTTTTTTGTAGTCGAAAATAAATGTGTAATATTTATTTGTGAAGCTGGTAACTGAACTTGACCAGATACAGTGGGGGAAAAAAGTATTTAGTCAGCCACCGATTGTGCAAGTTCTCCCACCTAAAAGATGAGAGAGGTCTCCAATTTTCATCACAGGCACACTATGAGAGACAGAATGGGGGGAAAGAATTCAGGAAATCACAGTGTAGGATTTTTAATGAATTAATTGGTAAATTCCTTCATAAAATAAGCATTTGGTCATTTACAAACAAGCAAGATTCCTGGCTCCCACAGACCTGTAACTTCTTTAAGAGGCTCCTCTGTCCTCCACTCGTTACCTGTATTAATGGCACCTGTTTGAACTCATTATCAGTATAAAAGACACCTGTCCACAACCTCAAACAGTCAGACTCCAAACTCCAAGAACAAAAGAGCTGTCAAAGGACACCAGAAACAAAATTGTAGACCTGCACGAGGCTGGGAAGACTGAATCTGCAATAGGGAAGCAGATTGGTGTGAAGAAATCAACTGTGGGAGCAAATATTAGAAAATGGAAGACATACAAGACCACTGATAATCTCACTTGATCTAGGGCTCCACGAAAGATTTCACCCCTGGGGTCAAAATGATCACGAGCACGGTGAGCAAAAATCCCAGAACCACAGAGGGGGACCTAGTGAATGACCTGCAGAGAGCTGGGACCAAAGTAACAAACACACTACGTCGCCAGGGACTCAAATCCTGCAGTGCCGAACATGTCCCCCTGCTTAAGCCAATACATGTCCAGGCTTGTCTGAAGTTTTCTAGATAGCATTTTGATGATCCAGAAGAGGATTGGAAGAATGTCATATGGTAGATGAAACCAAAATAGAACTTTTTGGTAAAAACTCAACTTGTCATGTTTGGAGGAGAAAGAATGCTGAGTTGCATC
>JAOUQZ010044237.1:0-11067 GCA_028564935.1 Neosilurus hyrtlii | reverse complement strand
GTGGCGGCCCCCCGCTCGTCGAGGTGGTGGCGGCCCCCCGCTCGTCGAGGTGGTGGCGGCCCCCCGCTCGTCGAGGTGGTGGCGGCCCCCCGCTCGTCGAGGTTGCCCTGGGGGGCCTCCCGGGAAACGGGTGCTTAGTGCTGCTTGCAGCTCTCTATGTGGAGAGCAGGTTACCTCCCTCCGGGCTGACATCCCCGCTCCCTCTTCTTCCTCGCTCCCTTACATTCACACATACATATAGGGACTTGGGAGGTGGATATGTCACGCGGGGTGGAGCGGAGGGGCCATCTAAATGGTCTTCTTGGCTGCACCTTTAGGCGACTCACCTCTCAGTTTTAACTACACTTTAGAAACAGAAAAACGAAAAACACAACACATTAACAACTTTTGGGGGGCGTGCCATGTAGTGCATGGCGAGTGGGGCTACTATGGTGGCCTCGCTCCCAGCATAATGAGGTCACTGCCCCTCAATTTTAATTTTTATTACAATCAGCACACAGTCAAGAGCGGGGAGGATGAGGGAAATGGGGACCTCTTACGCCCCTGTTCCCCTGGGCGCAGCTGGGGGCGGACAGGGGGGTGGTTGTTCCCGGGGCTGGATCCCGGGTTGGCTGCGCTGATGGAGGGCTGCTGGCTCTGGGGAGTGCTTGACCTGCCGCGCCTAGGGGGTGGGTGGGGGTAGTGGTGGAGACCGGATTTAGGGCTCGTTGTCCTCTGGTCTGCCGGGGCCGTCCCCCACAGGGCATAGTGGGAGGGGTGTATGGAAGTGGATGTGTGTGTGGAGTTTGTGGGGAGGAGGGTGGGGAAGGAGGGTCGGAGGTGCCCTGGTTTCTGGGCTGTGTGGCCGGAGCATCAGGGTGGGGACTGGCAAGCACCGGGTAGTTGTCTGGTTGGCCTGATTCTCCTGGACGTGGTGCGGGCCCTCTGCCTTGGGGGAGGGGGGCTGCCTTCGGGGCCTTAAGGCCCTGGACCCTCTACCCTGGCTGCCCTAGGTGGCCAGAACCTGGCGGGGTCTGCGGCTACCGGTCCTGGCTCGCTGGGGCCTCTGCCCCACCGCCGCGGGGGGCTCTGGCTATTTGTTATATTCGCTAGTTATTTGTTATAACTGATAATTTTTCTTTTTATTTTGTTGGTGTTTTTTGTTATGATTGTGTTCTTTTCTTTTCTTCCTCCTTTTTTTCTTTTATTTATATATTTATTTTTGTTGTTATTTTGTTGTCTGGACCCCTGTGGCCTATTTTTAATACTTGGGTGCTGCTCCTTTCCAGTAACTAACAGTGAAAATGGAGGAAATTTATAAAAATGGGGTGGGGGTAATAATAAAACCCAAGTGTAAAAGTACATGGTTATAATCCCTGTTAAAAAGTCATTAAGTACTAATCTAGAAATAGGAATTGTTGGCTAATTGCTGAGGTGTAAGAGGAATAATACAGTTCAGGATGTGTTGTTGTAGGAAAAATAATTGCCTTTGTCTCATGGGGTAGCTGTACATTAACCTGAAATGTATCATTTTAATTGTGTGTTATCCCTTACATGTTTTTTTTTCCCTGTTATGTAGGATGTGGTGTCTCATAACTGTATTGTTATATTCTCCAAGACAACATGTCCTTATTGCAGAATGGCCAAGAATATCTTTAATCAAATAGGAGCCACTTATAAGGTGATTGAACTGGATGAACATAATAATGGCCAACAGCTTCAAGAGGCTTTAATACAAATTACCGGTGCCAGAACGGTAAGTCATGTTCACTTTATAATGTAACAATTAGACATGTGAATGTACCCGTGTTGGCTTTGGTAGTTTTTGAATAGTCTGGTTTCTTTTAGGTCCCAAGAGTCTTTATCAATGGACAGTGCATCGGTGGAGGCTCTGATACACGACAGCTTCATGAACATGGAAAACTGTTGCCACTCATTGAGAAGTGTAACCTGTGCTGCGTGAATAATGCGGCAGAGGGTTCAGGGAGTGGGCAATATGCTTTATAACCCATTAGTGCATGCATTATCATCATCCTCCTGCAGTCCAGATGATTTAAACCAGTGAGTCATGATTAGGACTGGGTGATATATTATCCATAAGCTATCATTATTTCCATATGACTGTTCTCATCAGCCAAATGAATATTGTATCCAGAAACAAGAGCAGTCGGAGAGCGCAAACCTCTGCCAAGCCCAGCAATCCTCCATATGAGCCAAAATGTCAGAATTTATCCTATCTTACGATATTAAAGGATCCTTTAAAAAAATTCTGGATCCAGAATTTGATCCGTATTATCTCCCAAATCTAATGTAGTCTTTCTTGTCCAAAGCCCTGCCTCAGGTAGAAGCAATAAAAAAAAGTATGTGCATAACTTTTTTACCTGCTAAATGCGCAACAAACTGAAGGTAAAATTTAACCTCCTTGGCAGAGGTAATAAAATTAGACCCTGCTAGGTCTACTGCAATGCAAGAACACCGCATTCCCTACTGGGCCTTAAGTAATGCCACACTTCCAAAAAAATCAACCGCTCACACAATGTTTAAAGAATCCTTTTAAAAAGTCCTCGATCTAGAATTTGATCTGGGTCATCTCCAGAGTCTAATTGAGTCTTTGTTGTACTGTGCCCCATCTCTGGTAGAAATTCTGCTAAAAGCAAACTCACAAACCATGGGAAATAACCTTTTCGGAGGAGGTAATAAGCAGCTCTGGATCGTGTTGTATGATACATGGAACTAATTTAATAAATATTTGGTCTATTAAGTTAGTGTTACCGTGGGCAGTAGCGGGAGACAGAGGAGCAGGTAGACCACCAGGTCACCAGTGGGGGGAAAAAAAACCCCCAAAAAACCCGCTTTACACTGTGCAATTATTAGGCAAGTTGTATTTTTGAGGATTAATTGTTATTGTACTATACAGTGCTCTTGGTCAATCAAAAATGTTAACAAACCCTCAAACCTGGACATTTAAGTAGTAAAAGTAAAGTTTTGGCTTTCTTAAGAGAATATCTATATGTATACACCATTGTTAGGCACTATTAGTGTGCAGAATATTAGTGTGCAACTAAATGAAAAACAAAGGTTTTTTCCATCTCACTTGTTTATTTTCACCTGTTAAAGTGTGACCAATATAGCCACCCTTCTTTTTGATAACAGTCACAAGCCTCCCATTCACGGAGCCAGTCAGTTTCTTGATCTGGTTTTTGTGCAGCTGCAACCACAGCCTCCCAGACACTGTTCAGAGAGGTGTACTGTTTAACTTCACTGTAAATTTCCTGCTTAAGAAGGGTCCAAAAGTTCTCAAGAGTCACTCTCATCTCATCAGTCCACAAAACCTTTGAAAAATCTGTCTTCAGATAATTCTTGGCCCATTCTTGATGTTTCAACTTATGTGTCTTGTTCAGAGGTGGTCGGGTTTCAGCCTTTCTTACCTTGGCCGTGTCTCTGAGAACTGAACACCTCGTATTTCTTGACACTCCAGGTAGGCTGTAGTTATGGAATATGGCAGCACTGGAGGATAATGGGTTCCTGGTAGCTTCATGTATGATTCTTCTCAAATCTTTGGTGGTTACTTTGCGTCTTTTCTTCTTGAAACGTTTCCTGTGACCCTGTTTACCATTTGCAACAAAAAGTTTGATGGTTCTGTGATCACACCCCAATATCTTAAATATTTCAAGAGTGCTGCATCCCTCTGAAAGACTTTACAATTTTTGACTTTTCAGAGTTAGTTAAATCTCTTTTTTGGCCCATTTCTCCTGAGGAGAAGAATCTGCCTAATAATTATGCACACCTTGATCTCTTTAGGCCACACCCCCCTCGTTACACAAATACACATCACCCGATATGTATATGCATTAAATCCAATAAGCATTCAAGTTTATACAGCTTGGAGTTGGAAATTATGGATTAAATGATATGGTCAAAATAATCACTTGCCTAATAATTGTGCACAATTGTGAGTGTAATAACTCAACATAGAACATGAAGCAGACATAACATAGTGAAACCAAGAACTAAATTCTAAGAAGGAAACCAAAGGAGATACAGGTAGAAATCTGAAACGAGCAAAAACACAGCACTGGCACTCATGAACAGGCACTCTGTTTTGGGTGCAGTGTCTGCAGGTGTCTGATGAGAGGTGTCTGATGAGCCCAACCCAACTGCAGTACTGTACATATCATGATAAATGTCATCAATATCACAGTATCATTTTAGGTTATGTTGCCCATCCCTGGTAATGAGATCTTGTCTGCTTACAGACTTTCATTATTTCTAGTGTATTTTATTTTATTGTTAAAATTTTTATTATTATTTGTTAAAAAAAAAGTATTATCCCATCCTGTCTAATTTTAAAATAAAGTTAGTGTGATAAAATGTGGATTGCCTTCTTTGCCAGCATTTGGAAATATATGAATTCTTTGAAGATGATGTAGTATATTTGTGTTTTCCAGAAAAAGGTTTCTACTGCAAGGTAATTAATTAGAAAGGCAAGTGTTGGGAAATGCCTTCTTTACTTTATGCTTAGCGATGCAGCGCAAAATCCAGTTAAAAGTTATAAAAGGCTATTAATGATTCTTTGTCATAGCATCAGCTGTCTCATGCACCAAACATTTTTTAATCCTCCTTAGAGCCTTATTCAGGCTCCATACCCTAACACAGTATTTTGTACCCTAACAAAAATTTTTGCACCCCATTATTTTCCCCAAGTACTTTTTTTTTTTTATATAGATTTTTATTTTATAACTTTTGCATTGAGTAAAAACAAAAATATTTTAGATTTCCAAAAATATATTTTCCAGCAGAAAGTTTAATGCTTGTACATTAGTAAAGAAAGCAGTATATAACACAAAAGCCCACTTTTCAGATTTATATAAGGAAGGCTGCTGGGTTTTGCTGTAAAAATAAGACTGCTCTAGTCAGAACCTCCAGAAGAGCTGTGGCTGGTTCAGTCATATACACATTATTTCTGTTTTCAGGTAGAAACATTTCATTTCATTCTTTTTGAAGGCATCTTTGCTCTACATCACATCTTACACAAATTCAAGATGGTAGCTGTGGCAGCCATATTGGATATAGCACCACAACCAAAATCGATATGCTTGTGTACTTAAAACAGTCCCAACATTCAGTCAGAAAATGATAATGATCAGTGATTTTGAGCTATTGTGCAGAATGCAACTGTGGACAGATAGATGGACAGTGACAATGGTGGCAGTGGTGGTGTAGTGGGTAAGGTGATGAGTTACTGCCCTGAAGGTCAGCAGTTCAAACACCACTATCACCACTGTTGGGCCTTTGAGCAAGGCCCTTAACCCTTAATTGCTCAGTTGTATAAAAATGATAATTGTAAGTCACTCTGGATAAGAGTGTCTGCCAAATGCTGGAAATGTGAATGACAAATATACCCCTCACGTCCATTGGGCTGAGGGGTAAAACATGTTTATTTTAATACAAGAAAATTATTATGTATGCATCCAGGGTCAATTTGGAACAGCCAGTTAGCCTAATGTGCTTGTCTTTGGACTCTGAGAGGAAATCCACACAAGCATGGGAAGAACATCCAAACTCCACACAGAAACACCCGATCCTGGGAATCAAACCCAGGACCTTCTTGCGAGGTGGATGTGCTAAAAACTATTCCATTATCCGGCCCTGTTATATGACTGATTAAAGTAACATCATTGGTGAAGATACAAATTGGTTGTCATAAAGGTTTGGTGCAGCCTAATCCTAATTAGGGTCATGGGGAGGCTGGCACCCATCTCAGCCAACTCTGGGGTAGAGTATACCCTGGACAGCTCGCCAGGCCATTGCAGGGTTGAAACACGCTGACGGCTATACCTACTTTTGTCGAAAATCAGCAATGGTTCTTTTACATGCCTCTCAGCACAGACAGTGAGAACCCGTTGATAGTGGGGCTTGAACCCCCGACCTTGGCATCAGTAATCCAGCACCCTACCACCAGGCCACTACTGACTATTATAATATTCTTTATTTTAAATTGTAATGTACCAGAACGGGATGGGTTTTTTCATTCATTCATTTTTCGTTTTCTAAGCCACTTAATCCTAATTGGGGTCAAGTTGAGGCTGGTGTCCATCTCAACTGACTCTGGGCGAGGGTGAGGTACACTCTGGACAGCTCGCCAAGCCATCACAGGGCCAACACACACAGAACTCACATGAGTGGAAGAGAACATGCAAACTCCACAGAAAGAGCCTGGGAGTCTAACCCAGGCCTTCCTGCTGTAAGCTGGATGGGCTAAGCACTGCACCACCTTGCCACCCTGTTTGTTTCTTTTTCACCATAAAAAAAGCAAAATATCAGGCATATTGTGGCTTCGATGTATGACTCACAGATGAATAAAAAGTGTGAGAAGGCTCCACTATGGGTGACTAACAGTAAATTTGTAGAGTTTTGCTGCAATGAAGATGAATAGAGTCAGCATATAGCCAGTCAAGTCAAAATAAAGTGGTCTGTATGACCCACTTTCCACTAGAGTGAACCAGGTGCTAGTTCTGGTCTGCTGCTGGTGCTAATTTGGAAAGTCGGAACCTTCGTACCCCTGCAGACTTGTAATATTGCATCCCATTGTTCAGAAATTAGTACGTCTAAACTATGTGAGAAGACAATTATACTAATCAACTCAAAAATGCATATAATCAAGAATATTAGGGTTTAAATCATCTTTTAAAATGAGCTCCATCAATTTCTATACTGCTTAATCCTAATTAGGGTCACTGGTAGGTTGGCACCCATTTCAGCCGACTCTGGGTGAGGTCAGGGTACACCCTGAACAGCTTGCCAGACCACTGCAGGGTCTACACACATTACTCACACCTAGGGGAAATTTGGAACAGCTGATTGGGTTGATGTGCATGTTTTTGGACCTGGGAGGAAACCGGAGAACCTGGAGAGATCCCACACAAGCATGGGGAGAACATGAAACGTCCAAGCTTGAGAATTAAGCCCGGGAGCTTCTTGCTGTGAGGTGGATGTGCTACATTAAATGGATATATTACACATAACTGTTTGAAATAGTTTAGGTGGCATGTTAAGCTGACCAAATCAGCTCATGTAAACACTGTGAGGTATGAGACAAAGGTCTCAAAATATTCCCTGGGCAAACACAGGTGTAAATAACAAGGTGTCATCTACCTTGTGTTGGGGTTTGTCCTTTACTTTGAAAGTACCATGTGAGGAGCAGTTCGCGAGGTGTTCCTTCAAGGATGCGCTTTACACTTTACCCAAGACAACTGGCATAAAACAGACTCTTGATCTTCAGGTCACCTATATGCAGTAAGGTTCAGTCTACTCCTTCATCAAAAAACTTCTCACACTAAACTACTTGCCACATGAACACCATCCCAGCCTTCTGTGAAATTCAGCAGATGGCACAGACAGAACTACTACAGTAGCTCTCTACGTAAATGGACACAACTTGGAAGTGGAGTGTCTTCATAGTGTCTACAAGAACTTACAATTATGTGAAAGGTTAGTATACCTGACTGAACCACAAGGCCTCACATGGCAAGCTGGCCCTGTACATCCTGATCCTCCCTCTTCCACACAAGATGAGTTTTTTAAGACCTAGGATTCAACGACTTGTTAGTAAGAAAAATCTAAAGAGGCACCATTGGAAGCAGTTTTATACATTAACAGCATTTAGCAGACACTTTTATCCAGAGCGACTTACAGAAGTGCTTTAAAGCCACAACTCTTCAAGGCTTGGAATGACTACAGCTCCAACCAGCTGACCACATCCCAACTCCTCTGAGAGGCTTCACAAATCTATGTACCATTCAACTTAATTTTTTTAAATTATTTTAAAAAAATTTTCTGCAGAAGAAATTTTAACTTCTGCATTTAACCCATCCAAAGAGAGCACACCCACTCACATGGGAATTTTAACGAGTATAACACTGCCAGGAACAAGCCATCTCCACCAGATTTTACAGACTTGTTCGGCTCATCGATTGCTTTACAACAAGCCCTCAGCCAGGCTTCTAGCCCTTTGGGGCCTGTGATACATTCTTGGATCCCCTGGGGCTTTCACACCCATCATGGCTGCCATGGACGACCTAGCTCCACCAGATTTCACAGGTTCCTTTGCCTCCTTACAACCTTTCCAATGAGACCATCCATGGGCCACTAGCTCCTTGGAGGTGGAAGTTACATCCCCGGATACACCGGGGCTTTAACACCTATCACACCTAACACCTTGTAATAATGGAACCCCTTTAGTAGGTCTGGATGGAGATTTCACCTCCGGTCAGCCAGCCTGACATGGGAAACCAGGTGACAGCACACTCAGACAGAGAGCCAGCTGAGGCCATGTCCTGGAACTCTGGAGGTGGGGGAAAAAAGAAAAAACTTTGCTATTGCTTTGTGCAGGAAGTTCCTCAGGCATCTAGCCCCTTGGAGGTGGGAGATACAGCCCCAGATACTCCGGAGCTTTAACTTCCATAACAGCTGCCGAGAGGAAACCATCCCCGGAAATACAGGCCCATCTCTGAGATTTCTTAAGGCTCTCACTCCCGCTGGAAATGAGCCAGCCCTGCCAGATTTCACAGACTTATCCATCTAATGGGCCCCTGGGATAACTGCTTGCGACTTTGCTATTTTTTCCTTCTTCATCTCTCCGCCCCTGGGATGACTGGCCAGGAAAGGGGGGTCATATAATTTAGTGTTGGTGGTGGTTTAGGAGGGCTGCCTGACAAAGCATTGTTTCATGGGATGACTTTCTATGGATCAAGACATGACTTGATCACAGCAATGGATCTGCTCTGCCTCTGGACATTCCCACCCAGAATTAGGACATTAATGAATCATTTTGCACCAGGTTCTACACAAAATTGTGGTGTGTAATCAGAGGGGGCTTACCAAAGATCAATTAAAGAGCCACAGCACTGCGGTGAGACATTCAGTCAAAATCCCATAGATGGTAACTTCTCACCAGTGGCTCCTCAGGAAAGCACATGCACCAAATGCCTGAATCTGCTGTTCCTCTCATACTGAGCAGGATCACTATTGCAACAACACATCAGTTGGGTAAAATTGACCTGTCCCACAATGCTCTTAACCAGGCTCATGTGCCCTCTTAGTGGGTGAACAATCCAATGTTTGGTGAATTCTGCTTCGCCATGATAGAAAGAGCCGACATGGTAGGATCAAAGAGCAATGTCATTATGAACGCTTGCCACCACAAGCCAGTTATCCCTTTGGTAACTTTTCTGACACCTTCTGCTTAAAACCCTAAAAAGCCAGAAGAATGGTGAGGCCCTGCGTCTCATGGTCTGTAGTCATTGTGAAAATGGGCCATGCCCAGGAGCTCTGGAGGTGGGGGGAAAAAAGAAAAAAACTTCAAAGGCTGTAGCGTTGCCCTGGAACAGCCCAGGTCCACGGAATTAGCCATCTTCAGCTCATCGAGCCCTTTCCAACGAGCCTGAATCGTGCCGCTAGCCCATAGGGGGCCGGAGATACAGGCCCACATCTACCTGGAATTTTAATGAGTATAATGCACACCAGGTACAAGCCAGCCCCTGCAGATTTTAGACTTTTTTGGCACACTGGGTGCTTTCCAACAAGCCCTAAGCTGGGCTTCTAGCCCCTCGGGGGCCAGAGATGCATCTTTGAATCCCCCAAGGCTTTCACACCCATCATGGCAGGGATGACAGCCCCACCAGATTTCACAGGCTGCCCTGCTTCCTCATGCCATATCCAATGAGACCATCCCCGGGCCACTAGCCCCTTGAAGGTGGGAGATACAGCCCCAGATACACTGGGGTTTTAATGCCTATTAATGCTGCCCGAAGTAAACCATTCCCACCAGATTTTACAGAATTCTTTGACAAGATGAACCCCTACTGAAAATGCCATCAATCAGCCTGCTAGCCCCTTGGGGGCCGGAGATACTTCCCTGGATCCCCCGTGGCTTTCACGCCCATTGTGGTCACCAAGGATTACCCAGCCAGATTTCAGACGCTGCTCTGGCTCCTCACTGGCTTTGGAACAAGACTGTTCTCAGGCCACTAGCCCCTTGGAGATGGGATACATTGGGACTTGAACTTCTATCATATTCAAAAGAGCCATCAGCCTGCTAGCCTCTCAAGGACCAGAGACACATCCTTAGATCCCATCCCAGATTTCACACCCATCATAGCCACCAGGGACAACAGCCTCACCAGATTTCACAACTGCTCTGGCTCCTCACGCCCTTTCCAATGAGACCACCGGGGTGTTAATGCCTATCACGGCCAACAGGAGCAAACCATTCCCACCAGATTTTACATCCCTGGAAATACAGGCTCGTCTCTGCTGGGGATTCCTATCAGCTCTCACCCCCGCTGGGAACGAGCCATCCTCACCAGATTTCACAGACTTCTCGTCAAGCCCCTTCTAACGGGTGACTCCCATGCCACAGGCCCCTCTGGGGTTGGAGATTTTCCCCATGGACAAAGTGCTGGCCAGCCCTGTTTGGGCCCCTGGGATAACACCTTGGGACTTTGTCATTTTTTTATTCCTCCTCTCTCTGCCCCTGGGGTGACTGGCCAGGAAAGGGGGGTTGAATAAGTTAGTGGTGGTGGTGGTGTTGGAGGGCTGCCCAACAAAGCATTGTTTCGTGGGATGACTTTTAATGGATCAAGAGATGACTTTCAATGGATCGCAATGATGGATCTGCTCTGCCACTCAGGACATCCCAACCCAGAATCAGGTAATTTATAAGCCATTTAGCACCAGGTTCACAGGCTGTTGTCCATTTGGAAATAAATGCTTTCTTTCTTTCTTTGTGCCCAGGACACTTGAGGCCTTCATTCTAAGCTCTCCTTGGATGAACTTTGGTCATTTTCCCTGCCATTCTAGGCTCTCCTTGGCTGAACTTTGGTCATTTTCCCTGCCATTCTAGGCTCTCCTTGGCTGAACTTTGGTCATTTTTCCTGCCATGCTATTTGCATAACTATTCATTCATTCTCTGAACTGCTTATTTCTAATTAGGGTTGCGGGAAGGCTGGCACCCATCTCAGCCGACTCTGGGCGAGGGCGGGGTACACCCTGGACAGCTCGCCACGCCATCGCAGGGCCATCAGTCAC
>JAOUQZ010044236.1:0-10000 GCA_028564935.1 Neosilurus hyrtlii | reverse complement strand
CCAAATGCAGGACAAAGACAATAAGATCAGGATAAGGTGCAAACAAGGATCATTTATTAAAAACACAGAAAACGTGGAACATACACACTATGGAAATAATGGCTGGATCGCGGTGCGTATACTGAGGTACGTCTTCTCTCTAAGACTGCACAAGCTCTCTCCGTGAATCATTCAATGACGGCCCAAGACGATCTGGCAATTGGGACAAGGTAAGCGGCCCCCTTTGATCCTCCGGTGGGGATGAGGAACAGGTGAGCTAATCAGGGCGTAGCCTGTAATCAAAGACACACATGGGAGAGGAGAGAGCAGATCAAATAGAACTGTAGAAGTCATCCGCCAGTGTGTGTTCGGCGATGGAGCTTGCTGGTATCCTGGAGCGATCCTCGGGACTGTAGCCCTCCCAGTCAGCCAAGAACTGTCTCCCCCGACCCCTCTTGCATACCGCCAGAAGACTCCTGACCGGATAGGCTGGGCCATCCTCCACCATCTCGGATGGTGGCGAGGGACTGGTGGGTGGCCTCTTCCTGGAACTGAAAGTTCCCTTTCTGAGGGACTGTTTCAGGACTTCCTGAACGGCCCTCCTATACTCAAACTCCGATTCAAACTCAGACTCAGACTCAGATGAACTTTGTGAGCGTGACTAAGGAGAATCTTTCTGTGGCTTTTCTTTCTTTCGTCTCAACTCTTTCTTCTCTTTAGTCTTTGGTGTGGTCTGTGATTCCTAATCTGATTCCACATCAGATACAGAGCTGCTATCTCTTACCACCCTCTTTTTCTTGCGTCTGTTCTTGGTTACCACTATGGACTTACATGGCCTCTCCTTCTTTGATGCTACCCCCTCATGATTAGAAGGAGAGCTTGACTTGTATCGGCGGAACGGGCCGTCAAGCTTGGCATACAGGGAGCCCGACTCCAATACAGGGCTTGCCTTACCCTCCAGGGATCCATGAACAGACGGGAGTGAAGCAAGACAAGAAGAACTACAGGTGGGGTCCCAGCTCCTAATTACCCCAGTCTCCCAGATAATGTGAGGGTTGTGAGCCCTCAGCCAAGGGAACCCTAGTATGAGGGGGTGATGTGGGCAATCTAGGAGGTGGAACGAGATGGGGTCAGTGTGATCCCCACCAATAGACACGAGGAGGGTCTTTGTCCTGTGGGTAACCTGGCTTAGCAGCTGGTTATTTAGTGCACAGGTGATGACTGGTTCGGCGAGTGGCCTCTCCTTGATGCCCAACCTCCTGGCTAGAGAGTAGTCCATTTGGTTCTCATCGGCCCCTGAATCGATGAAAGCCTGGATGGAAATAGCTTTGCCCTTGATTAGTAGAGATACATCAGTGAATGTATGAGGGGGAAAATGTGTCTCTGCTTACCTGTGCACTCCTTAAGCCCAGTGAAGCAGGTCTCTTGGCTGGACAAGAATCTCTTCGATGGCCGGTTTGCCCACAGTAATAGCATGCTCCTATCCTCTGGCGGCATTGACCCTCCTCCGGGCTTAACTTGGCTCGTCCCAACTGTATGTGCTCCTTCAGGACAGGAGGAGGTGCTAGCATTCAGATGGATCAGCAGATGGTCAAGCCTGTTTTGGACTGGCCCCAACCCACTTCCTGTCAGAATGAACGGCGTTGCCTGGGGTGTGCTAATTTTTATTGCTGATTCATCCATAATTTCAGCACATTGGCTGCTCCTTTCACTAACCTTACCTCCCCTAAACAAAAGTTTTGTTGGAATCAGGCGGCTTCCATGGCATTTGCTGAACTGAAGACACATTTTACCTCAGCACCACTCCGTATCCAGCCGGATCCTGCCCGTCAATTCATTGTGGAGACAGACTCCTCAGACATTGGAGTGGGCGCTGTGTTGTCCCAACACTCAGTAGAGGATGGCAAGCTACATCTGTGTGCCTTCTACTCACACAGACTAACACCTACCGAATGCAACTATGACATAGGTAATCAGGAGCTACTTGCCATCAAACTTGCTCTGGAGAAATGGAGGCATTTTCTGGAGGGTGTCAACACTCCTTTTTTTGTTTGGATGGACCACAAGAACTTGGAATACATCAAGACCACTAAAGGCCTCAACTAAAGGCCTCAACTAAAGGCCCCTTCAGGCTCGCTGGGCACTCTTCTTTACCCGGTTCAACTTCACCGTCTCTTTTCACCCTGGCTACAAGAATAGGAAGCCAGATGCTCTTTCCCATCTATTCCTGACATCTAATGAGGTCCCAAAGGTTACCACTATTCTCCCTAAGCGATGCCAAGTGGCAGCTGCACACTGGGGCATCGAGACTACTGTGAGATCAGCCCGGCAGGGTGAGTTGGGTCCAAGTACATGTCCTCCTAACCTCTTGTTTGTGCCTCAGTCTGTCTGCCACCAGGTACTCCTATGGGGATTAGCTTCAAGACTCTCTTGTCATCCAGAAATCCAATGCATCGCAGCCTTCATCCACAGATTTGGGTGGCTATCTTTGAGGACTGATGTCCACCACTTTGTGCTTGCCTGTCTAGTCTGTGCACAGAATGAAACTTCCAATCAACCTTCATCTGGCCTTGGTCCCACTTAGTCTTGGACTTTGTGACTGGCTCTCAATCTGAGGGTAACACTACCATTTTAACTGTTGTGGATTGTTTTGCCAAGTCTCTTCACCTTGTACCTCTTCCCAAACTGCCTTTAGCTAGGGAGACTACCATGCTTATGTTGCACCATGTTTTCAAGCTCTATGGATTGCTACTAGCAGTGGTATCAGGAAGGGGCCTGCAATTCATGTCACACTTCAGGAGGGCTTTTTGTAAGTTACTCGTGGCTACAGCAAACCTCGCCTCTGGATTCCACCCACAGTCTAATTGTTAAACTGAGTGGAACAGTCTAATAGTCAAACTGACTTGGAAGTGATGCTCCGGTGCCTTGCTTCTCAAGAACCAGCATCCTGGAGCCAGCAACTACTCTAAGTTGAGTATGCCATTAAAGCTCTACCCTCTGTTTCTTCTGGTCTGTCTCCCTTTCAGTACTCTTTTATTCGTATTCACAAATATACTCCAATTATATACTTAACTAATATATTCCATTAATATACCCCAAAAATATTCTCCTCCAATAAACCCCACTAATATACACCACTAGTATATTCAACTGATATATCCCACTAATATATCCCACTAATATATCCCACTAACATACCTCACTAATGTACTCCACTAATATACCCAACTAGTATATCCAACTGATATAGCCCACTAATGTACTCCACCTATATACCCCACTAGTATATCTAACTGATATACCCCATGACGATACTTTACTAATAAACCCTACTATTATACTCCACTAATATACACTAATAATATACCTCAGTAATATAACCCACTAATATACCCCACTAATATACTCCACTATTACACACCACCAATATACCCCACTAATTTATACAAAGCTAAGACCCTGTCAGCAAATTTCACACTCTAAATTCTAAATTGCACATTCTGAATTGCACATTTTAAATTTCACATTCTAAATTGCACAATTTAAATTGCACATTGTGTTTTACACGTATATTGCATAGTTATTGCACGTATATGAGGTTGTATATTAGGTTGTTGCACATACAACAGTAATTGCACATGTATTAAGTTATTGCACCTACAGCATTTATTGCAGTTGTTATTATGCAGTGGTTCTGGGGGTGTAGTGTATCCTACCCTCCTCAATATCCATACACACCAGTCTGACAGCAGTAGGAAAGAATATGTGAGTGGGGATTCTCTCTTGCCTGTGCTGTCTGAGATTGTACCCTGAGTCTCTCCACCTGAACAGAGCATTACCCAGATGGTGTTTATCCTTGAGGATGGTCTGTGCTCTTCTTCTGCAGTGATGTGTGAATATAGTGTCCATAGAATGATGATCCTTTGGCTGTCTTGTGTGGTGGTGTTTACATACCACACAGTGATTCCACGGGTAAGGATGGTTTCCACGAGTCCTCTGTAGTCTAGCATTAGAGGGTTACAACCAAGCCCAGCCTTCTTTAGCAGCCTGATGAAGTACATGTACTTCTGGGCTTTTTTTTCAGTTTCCACAGTGTTCTTGGCCCAGCTCAGGTTCCCCGAAATGTGGAGACAGAGGAACTTGAAAGTGGCAGTACTACTGTTTCTTTGATGGGAAGGGGATGCAAAAGGGGGCCCTCCTCCTGAGGTCTAGGATGAGCTTTATGGTTTTTTCCTTGTTGAGAAGCAGGTTATTGTCTTCTCCATTGAGAGTGATTCTGTGATCCAGTTGCCTGTATGCAGATTCATCTGTTCCTCTGATGAGACCCAGGATGCTTGTGTCATCTGCAGACTTGATAATTATGTTATTGTTAGTGGTGGAGACACAGGCATGAGTGTAAAGTGAGAAGAGTTTTGGGCTGAGACAGCAGCACTGTGGTGTTGGAGTGCAGTTTCATATAGGCCAGATTGAGACCTGGAGAGAGTGTCCCTATTGTCTCGGTCAAATCTTGCATAGAAACTGTTAAGTTGTTGGGAGTATTTCCTTTTGGCAGCCTTGATGGATATTTGTGACTCATACTGTGCATGCTTGTACCCTATATTGTTGCCCGACCTGAAGGCTGTGCACCGGCTCCTGATCTTCCGTTGTACGTCCATGTTGAACCATGGCTTCTTATTGGGCTTGTGATCAGCTGGTGTTACTGCATCATCGGGGTTTTTGTCTCTGAGCCATGTTTCACAAAAACATACCATAGAGCAGGTCCTGGATGTACCATTGTGTGGCCATACGACAAGAAGATCATCCATTTTATACCCAAGAGACTTTTGACAGACTGGCATGAGTTCCAGAAGTGTTTGGAACAAACCAGGTCAGACAAAGGAAGTTGGTTTAACAATTTATTATAAGCGAGCCAGGAAGTGTAGCATTTAACAGTAAGTCAGGCATAACTTAGTTGGAGGAGAGACAGTCGTAGGTCCGTGGTTTCTGAGAGTAGGAGATGAGAAGCGAAGATTGGAAACAGCTTGCAGTGAGCAGAGTCTTGGATCTCAAATTCAAATTCAAATTTTATTTGTCACATACAAATTATACACAGTATAATTATACACAAGTATGTATGTAGTAAAATGCTTAGTATGACTGTTCAAAATGTAAAGAATAAACTATCAAAGCAACAAGAAGAAAAAAAAAACAAAACAAAAAAAACCAAAAAATACCGGCAATATAATGAAATATAATTTATTGCAGTAGCGACTTTCTTAGTAAAAGTAAAAGTCTGTGAAGTGTCTGTGTGCAAAAAGTGACAGTGTCTGTAAGTTTGTAAAGTGGCAAAGTGTCTCAGTGCAACAATCAGTTGAGGTGGATGTTTATGTGTGTGGGGAGAGTCTACACTGTCCAGGTACCAGTGTTCTGGTTCAGGGCCCAAACGGCCTGCGGGAAGGAGCTCCTCCTCATTCGCTCAGTGTTTGCTTTCAAGAAATGAAAACATTTCCCTGACCGCAACAGAGAGAAGAGTCCATTGTTGGGATGGCTGAGGTCCTTCACTATCTTCCTGGCCTTGGTCCAGGTCAGGAAGCTTGATACGGATGGGACGCTCTGCTGATCGCACCACCCTCTGGAGAGCTCGCCTGTCCTGTTTGGTGCTGTTCCCAAACCAGGCTGTGATACTTCCCGTCAGGATGCTCTCATGGTGCAGTTGTAGAAAGTCCTTAGCACCCTTGAGGGCAGTTTAAAGTCCTTCAGGCATCTGAGATAAAAGAGACGCTGTCGTGCCTTCTTCACCAGGGTGTTAAGGTGGCAGCACCATGTTAGGACCTAATACCTAGGTACCGGAAACTGTCCCCTCTCTCCACTGGGGCCCCGTTAATGATCAGGGGCTGGTAATTCCTCTCCTGCTTAGTGCTCAAGTCCACTATCAGCTCCTTAGTCTTGCTGATGTTCAGGAGGAGGTTGTTGTCCTGGCACCATAATTCCAGGTTTTTAACCTCCTCTAGGTAGGCTGTCTCGTCGTTGTTTGAGATCAGGCCCACCACAGTGTCGTCCGCAAACTTGATGATGTTGGTGGAGCTGGAAGTGGCCACACAGTCGTGGTTGTATAATGAATACAGCAGGGGGCTCAGAACACAGCCCTGGAGGGCTCCAGTGATCTTGCACCAATGTTCCTGCTGAGATGTTTATGGTTGTCCAGGTTTTGGCATAGTCCGTTCAACAACAGTAGTTTTCACAATTATATAGCTAATATAGCTGTCTGTGACATCATCACTACATCACATTAGATATATGTTCTTGTGGTTAGGTTTTGTCAAAATAGATATATATGTATATATGTGTCAGTTATGTTACCAGGTATAGGGTGTGCCTGTTACGTCACACCTCCCTCCGTAAAAGAAAAGTTTGAGTTGGAAAAGTATGACAATTTTTATGAAAATCTTACAGTGTGAAATAAAATGACAATTATGAAACAAATAGAAAACTAAATGATAATTATCATAACTACATAAATGAACATACACATTATCAGTCTCTATATACTCTGATAGGTTTACTTGTAGAAGACAGGTATACCTCAAAAAGTTGCATAGTTAAATTTAGGGCTAGTATCTCTTCTTTAGTAGTTGGATACTTTGTATAAACATCAAATTTCTAAGAAAAATAAGAGACTGAATGTTCAAAGCTATTGTCATTTAATATTGGCGAAAAGTATGATTGGAAGGGTTAGCCTGCACTTGCTGACCAGGCGGCAGAGCCTTTGTTTGACTCCTCCCCACATGTATCGAATGAAAATGAATAAATGAATAATATGCTCCACTAATATATTCAACTAATATACTCCACTAATACACTCCACTAATATACTCCACTAATATACCTCACTAATATACCTCACTAATATACTTCACCTATATACACCACTAATATACTCCACTAATACACTCCACTAATATACTCCACTAATATACCTCACTAATATACCTCACTAATATACTTCACCTATATACACCACTAATATACTCCACTAATATACTCCACTAATATACTCCACTAATATACCTCACTAATATACACTACTAAAATATTCCACTGATATACTCCACTACTTCACTCCACTAATATACTTCACTAATACACTTTACTATACTCCACTAATATACTCCACTAATACGCTTCACTAATATACTCCACTAATATATTCCACTAATAGACCCCACTAATATATTCCACAAATATACCTCAGTAATATACTCCACTAATATACTCCACTAATACGCTCCACTAATATACTCCACTAATATATTCCACTAATAGACCCCACTAATATATACCACAAATATACCTCAGTAATATACTCCACTAATATAATCCACTAATACACTCCACTAATATACCTCACTAATATAATCCACTAATACACTCCACTAATATACCCCACTAATATACTCCACTTATATACTCCAATAATATACTCCACTAATAAACTCCAGTAATATACTCCACTAATATACACCACAAATATATCCCACTAATGTACTCTAATAATGCACTCCACTAATACACTCTACTAATATATTCCACTAATTTACTCCACTAATACACTCCACTAATACACTCCACTAATATACCTCACTAACATACACCACTAATATACCTCACTAATATAGTCAATGTATATGCCTCACTAATATACTCCACTAATATAATTCATAAATTTACTCCACTAATATAATCCACTAATATACACCTCTATCATACTCCACAAATTTACTCCACTAATATGCTCCACTAATATACCACACTTTTAGCAGGTACTACTGTACTGAAATCATCAAACCTATTTACTTTACCAGGCAGTGCTTAGAATGTATTTAATGTTATGGCTGATCAATGTGTTATTACAGAATATTATTGCACTGCAATGACACCCTTATAAGCACAGACAGACAAACAAATACATTTTATTATTAATCCTGCGAGAGAAATTATTGACTCTGCATTTAACCAATCCAAATCCAAGTAAGCGCGCGCACACACTGCATTCCTAAGGTTTAACACCATCATTGCAAACTGGTTCTGTTAAGTGCAGTCCATACCCAATTTCACAAATACAAAATATATATATATTTTCATACATAATTTTCTCTTTGCTTCCTAATTTTAATTCCCTGAAACTTATTTGTTCTCTTAGGTCCTGTACTTAAGGGCTTGTTTTGTAAATCTAGTCATCTAAGGTTCGTTACCCAACACTCTTCTGTTTACTCAACCCTTAAGGCCTTTTCTCTGAATCTCACTCACTATAGTGCATTCCTTATAGCTAGTTCTCTAAAGCTAGTTCTCTTTAGCTAGTTCAGTAAGGAGATTAAAAAATTTTAAAAACAGCCAGCCAGTTTTTATAAAAGGCAGAAAGGCATCATGAGACACATTAAGTCTCTTCTACTGCAGGCAATAATCTGTTCCTGTTTGGGGATAGAGGGGAAAGGGTTTTTATTATTTCAAGTGAAGCAACACAAACAGGAATTAAGTCAATGTTTATTTGCAGAGAAACATGACGTGAAGTCTTCTTAAATATTCCCTGCAATAAAATGATCAGATGAGGACATAGTCACTCTTTACTCATACTTCTCTTTATTCCTGAATATTATTGCTCAGGAGATTCACTCCTGTGCTCTGCACTTTCTCACAACTTCAGAAAACTTGACACAGATTTTTATTTCTATATTTTTGATTGTATCATGGTTGGACATGTGTGAGACATGTATAGGGTTTTCATTATTTAACATGTGTGCTACACAGAGCTGTGAACAAGTGGCTCAAACATTTCCTTTATCCGAACCTGATGGATGGAGGTTAGCATTTCACAACACACACACCACACACACACACACACCACACACACACACACACACACACACACACACACACACACAACGAGAGATAGAGAGAGAGAGAGAGAGAGAGAGAGAGAGAGAGAGATTATATTTAGGGAACGAGAATGAGGAAATTTGTTTTAGCTTTAAGGAACTAGATTTAGAATTTAGGGAATGACCTATAGAGAACTAGATTTAGGGAATATGTCTGAGGGATTTTTTTAGGGTATGAACCTTAAGGAACTAGATTAAAATAACTAGATTTAGGGAATTATACTTACGGAATAAACCGTTGAGAACAAGATCTTGGAAAAAACCATAGGAAATTAAACTTAGAAAACTAGACCCAGAGAACAAGCAGTAGGGAACCATATTTAGAAAACCAGCCTTAGAGAACTAGATTTAAAGAACCAGATTCATTGAACATCCCTGAAGGATTTGTTTTAGGGTATGAGCCATAGGGAGCTACTTTTAGGGAGGTAGATTTAGTCAATAAACAAATAGGATTAAGGAACCAGATTTTGTGAAGGATCCTTAGGAAACTAGATTGAGAGAACTCAATTCAGGGAATGAGCCTTAGGGAATAAAGCTTTGAGAACTAGACTTGAGGAATAAGTCTTGATAAGGGAACTACATTTAGGGAACAAGTCTAAGAGAATTTGTTCTAGCGTATAGGTCTTTGGTAACTAGATTTAGGGAATGAGCCTAGGGGAAGTTGATTTAGGGGATAAGCCATAGGCAACAATATTAAGGGAACTAGATTTAGGGAATAAGTCTAAGGGATTTGTTTTAGGTTGTGAGTGTTAGGAAACTAGATTTGGCTTAAAGGAACTACATAATTCTTAGGGAAGTCAGTTTAGGGAACAAGCCCTTGGAAACTTGATTTAGGGAACGAGCCATAGGGAACTAGATTTATGTAATGAGCCTCAAGAAACTGCATTTAGAGAACTATATTTAAGGAATGAGCTACAGGGAATTAGATTTTGGGAACTAGATTTAGGAAATTAGTCTGAAGGATTTGTTTTAGAGATTTGCCATAGGAAGCTATATTTAGGGTATGAGCTTTAGGAAACTAACCATAGGTTAGGGGTCTTGTTCACGAGTGAGGGAAGAATGGAGCGGGAGATTGACAGGCGGATCGGTGCAGCCTCTGCTGTAAAGCA
>JAOUQZ010044235.1:0-11837 GCA_028564935.1 Neosilurus hyrtlii | reverse complement strand
TGTGTGTGTGTGTGTGTGTGTGTGTGTGTGTGTGTGTGTGTGTGTGTGTGTGTGTGTGTGTGTGTGTGTGTGCTTACTTTAGATCCCTTGCACATCAAAATCAACAAAAAAAAAGAAGAAGAAGGTCCTGTGCTCAAGTTCCATGTGTGGCGAGGATGTTTCTGTGTGGAGTTTGCATGTTGTGAGACTTTACTCCGGGAGGTCCTATTTCCTCCCTTGGGTAAACGAAATTCAAAGTAAGCTTATTTGATTTTCCAAATTGCCTATAGGTATGAGTGTAAATGGGTGCATATGTTGGCCCTGGGATGGGATGGTCAGCAAACTGTTCATGGTATATGATGCCTTCACTCAGAGTTGGCTGGGATAGGCTTGAGCTTCCCTATAGTAGTTCGGAAAAGGAAAATAAACTGAAAGGTGGAAAATAATGTGTTACCTGGTTAAAGTAATCTGCCTGGGAGATCCATTTGTTTGCATTTTATTTGTAAATCCTGTATTAAGTAAAACATCACTTTTTTTTTAAATTGATTTTTAAATAGGTTTTAGTGGCTTGGTGGTGGAGTGGGTTTTGCTGCTGCTTCATAGATTCAATCTCAGTTTCAATTCTAATCTGACATTCCTGTGGGTTTTCTTCAAGTTCCCTGGTTTCCTCCTCAGCATGTGGACTGACTATTTTAAATTGCTCAGTGTGAAAGAGCATGCCTGTGTGTGTGTCTATGGTGACCTGCAAAGGACTGGGGTTATTCCCACCTCAGACCAGTGCTCCCAGAATAAGTCCCATATTCAGAATGACCTTGACCAAGATAGAGTACTTACTGGAGATGAGTTTGAATTAATGAATATTATGCCATCACAAATTGTCTATGTGGAAATTTATCAGCATTTACTTTTGGTTCATGCTGATTACTATAACTTTAATCCAGCACTAGTCCAGAGGTTGTATTTCCCTGGAGCCCATGACATGTCTGAGCTTTCTATGACCAACATTGTTTGTTTGTTTGTTTGTTTTTGTAATATTTACATATACCTTGCTGACTTTCATAAAGTACACTATCGCATGAAATATAAAGAGCACATTTTCAAATTCTTTTTTCAATGGGTGTAAAAACGTATGAGCTCACCGCTCTGGCTTTATCATGTCTGATGTGTGGTGGCACAAGGGAGGCATGAAACATCTGCCAACATCTGCCCACAATAGTGAGCAACAGAATAATGTAGTTGGTGTGCCAAGCAGATTTTATTGCAATTTAAATTGGCAATCCCTCACTTAAACTACAGCTAATATGATGAGCCAATGTGATAATGGAGCATAATTGATGAATGCAATGAAAGGAGCGGGTAAATGTTATAACCAAGACTAAGGAGTCACAGTTTAATGATTTTAATGTTTATAGACAGATGAACCAGTTCATTACCGGGTTCAGTCAGTGTTAGATCATGGAAATCATCAAACTGTGGACACTGATGCTTCATCACTGTAGAACAAAGTTCTGCTTCAGCTTCTGAATGTCCTGCTGAGTTAGAATTCAAGTCCACACCTTCATAAAATCCAGGTATATTTGTTTATTAGCATTAAAGGGCTAATATCACTTCATGTTTGTTCTCATTCTTCACTCCCACAAAGTATTTCCACCCATATTGTGGACAGTACTCCATAACAGAAAGAAAAATCTCACAATTCTAGTTTATGAAAGGAAAATATGATTCATCTTTATAATAATAACTATCTTTTTAATACCTTAATGTTTCCATGGTAACAACTCATTCATGCACTCATTGTACTGCGGGTGATCAACATAATGCTGGTGTTTTGTTGCTGATGTTTTTTTAAATGAAAATCTGCATTTTATGGTTTAAAAATTGCTCAAATGCCATGTATTGGTTAAGAAATATTACTCCGAACCTTGCAGGGCAAATACTGACACAAAGTCGACTGCTTAGTACATCTCTTGATAATCAGATTTAGATTTTTACAAATGCAACTTTTATCTCACACCTCCAAATTCTGCAATGGGAGGAGTTGGGCTCAGAACCGAATATGAAGTTACACATTAAATGTAACAATAAATAGATATAAATTATAAAAAATAAAATTACAAAAGATCTGTTATTTTTAATATATATTTTCTAATTTAACATCATTAAAACCTCTGACACTTCTCTGCTCTTTTTGTAATGAGAGGAATTACTACACAATCTCTTAATGCATCATTTTGAGTCTTACCTGGAAACCAGACAACTATGGGGGCATCTTGATTGTTATTGGACAATGCACTCTTTGGTTTATTGATTGCATGGCTTCTCCATCTGGATGCAAGGCTTTTTGTGATGATTGGAAGATGCTTTAAAAGGGACAAAACCTCACAACCAACTGTTGCTTACTGAAATAGTCATAAACATGGATGACAACACAAACATCAGAACCAGTTGGATTTATTTGTAGCTGCAATATGGTTTGTTGAGTGAGCAAATCCAAAACAGTTTTATGCACTCACATAATAGTTGATTAAACTGTATTATCATATATGTTGTGGCATTAAAGCAATGATTGTGTGGTATTAACAGACCAGGATGTGCCAAGAAATAGTTCTCAACCACATCACATCACCTCTACCAGCATGGACTATTTATACAAGATAGGTTGGATTCATGGATTCATCATGTTGGGATTAATTCTGACTACCATATGTGTGCCTGTGTGAAAGATCAGGCTGCAGTATTTTAGTCTTCAGCTATCCCGTTTTGGTGAGTCTCTACACACTGCAGCCACATTTTTCTGTTCTGATGATTATGTGAGTTACAGTAGCCTTTCTTTCAGCTTGAATCAGGCATCCTCTGTGGATCCCTCTCATGAACAAGGTGTTTCTATCCACAGAACTGTTGTTCAGTAAATGTTGCTTCTTTACTACAATATTATGTGTGAACTGCAGAAACTGCTATGAGGAAAAGTCCAAGTAAATAAGCAGTTGAAATACTTAAACCAGTGCTTTTGGCACCAGCATAGGCATGATTAAAATCACTAAATATTTTTCCCAATTCTGATGGTTGATGTGTACATAACAGATTTTGCTGGCCCCTATCTGCATAATTTTATGAGCTGCGCCACTGCGACACAATTGGTTGTTTAAATAATCACACAAATGAGTAAGTGGAAGGAGGACTTAGTAGTTAGCGCTGTCACCACACAGCATGAAACTTCTGGGTCGGCGTCTCGGCCAGGGGCTATATTTCATGCAATATGAGGGCATCTATTCAGAGTATATCAAACCAATAAAATATTTTTTAAAATGTTTTCCTCTGGTTAAACCAGATATCAATAAAAATGTTGTGTTGTGTTGATTGTGTCAGTTGCATGTAACACATTCACTTCATTCATGTTTAAACATCAGTCCTTGGTTCTGTACTTTTGGCCTGAAGTGAAGAATGTTTTTGATGGTGTTTCTTTGAATCCCATGAATACTGATGCAGAAATACCATCAGTATTTCTGAGCATGGTTGTGTGTGTGTGTGTGTTCCCGCAACTATTACACCTATTCCCTGCTTATGGATTACTTTTTGCAGTTCTTCCATTGCTCTAAGTTTCTTTAAAATCTTTATGATTCAATTTAATTCTGCCTTACTTGTCATATTGAGGGGAAAACATCTGGTAAATTAATCATGGCACTAAACTGTTAATGTCTGTGTCCTTTAAATGACCATCTGTTTATTGTCAATGTAAGATGTACACCTGCTCTCTTAATTACTGCTACCTGCATACATTACTAAAATAATTCAAAGAATTCTTTTTTTTAATGTCATTATAAAATATATTGGAAATGATATAACAGTACATCAGTTATATACCTTAAATGTCATTCAAGGTGCACCACATACACTAGCTTTCCAGAAGATAAAACATTGTAAATTATGCACCCCTTGAGGGCACCACCTTTGTGACATCCATTTAGTGCCTTTTTTCCCTCAGTGTGTTGAAATTCTTGCCAGTTGAGGATTTTTGTATTCTGCCTGTGATTACAAGACTTTCAGCCAAGCTACAGCTACATTTTGCCAAGCAGTAAGAAAAATAGTTCTGGCAGTAGTCACTATTCATGCCTTCATACTTAGATTTCCCTCTGGTCATGCATCAGTGAATGCCATTAAGCAGGATTTCTATGAAATGTTTCGCTGTACTTAGCAGAAAATGGTCCCCAAAATCTCTGGCATGTTCTGTGGGTTGTAAAAAACTGAAGTATAGACACTTATTTAAATTAAGCTAAAATGTGTTAACCGCTTAACATATCTATGCTGCAGTGATTGCAAAAATGTTTAATATATTTCCAATAAATTAGAGTACTCCTTTGACACAAGGGAATGTTTTTTTCTTTTTATTATTGGAAATTGGTTTTACATGATAAATCGTAGGGTTGTTTCTTTTTGGGTATTTTTTTTATTTGTGTGTGTGTGAAAAATTTGTATTATTGTGAAAACACAGAAGCGATTATTCAGGTTAGATGAGATTACATGCTGGACTCAACAAAGAAAACTGATAGTGGCCTGTGTCATGTCAGTCTGGATTGCTTTATCTGTTACTAGGGTTGCAAGGAGGTTGGAGCCCATCCCAGCCAACTCTGGGTGAAGGTGGAGCACACCCTGAAAAGCTCACACACACACACACACACACACACACACACACACACACACACACACACAGTTGGGTAGCTTATCATAAACACCCAATTAGCATAATGTGCATGACTTTGGATTGTGGGAGGAAGCCAGAGAACCCAGATGAAACCCACACAAGCACAGGCAGAACCTGCAGACTCCACAAAGAAATGCCCTTTCCAGGCACAGGGCACTAACCCACGACCTTCTGCTATGAAGCGGAAGTGCTAACCACTTCACCACCGTACTGCCCTAGTGGCTTGTATGTATTCGCCACATAGTAGTTCAGATATTCATGGACTTAAAAGGAATGGCCTCCTCATGGATCTGAACCTCTGCATTAAATAAGTTTGCTCATAAGTGGACTTTGTATAAGAACATCTTAGGGCAAAGGGTAATAATCTATTTTGGTTTAATTAAAAATGAGTTTTTAGATCATGAGAGTGAATTATGTTTTTCATATCAACTTATCCCCTATATAATATAACTAGTTCAAAGAGGGAACCTAAAGAAAGGTTGAGTTTTCCACTTTCTTCCCTTTTCAAATGTTATTCATTGAGCTCACAAGCATTTATTAAGGTTTCTCATCTTGTATCTATGTATGTATGTTGCAGGTCAGAGTCCTTGTAAGGTAAAGGGCTTATGGCTGTATGACCTTTTTTGATTAGACCATCACCTGACTGGAGTCCAGATTAGATTTCACCAGAAGCAGAGCACGCATTCAGCTGACATTTGGAATCCTAAAGAACGGATTTCTTGATTCTTCTTGCCTCAATGAGCATGCAAGATCACTGCTATGTGTGCTGTAATGCATAATGTACTGAGGAAGGAGTCAATTTATCTCTTTCCGCCCATACACGTTAAGTTTCTGGCACAGGATGAGTTTATACACCTCATATGATCTTTGGCATTTAACTAAAGTGGAAAAAAGCCTATTTTCATTAAAAATTACAGTAATTATTTATCAGGAATTCCAAACAGTGTTAGTATAACAGGCATATTAAACATACTTTACATTTAAATTAAAAACACATTAATAAGGTCTCAAAGACTTGGACATTAGGTGCACACTGGAGAAAAAAATCACTATATAAAGATCACTAGTTTCCCAAAGCAGAGAACTGCAGTTTCACAGCAGCAGCCATTTCTAAACTCAGCTATAATTTCAACCTATCAAAATATCGAAAAAATGCTGAGTGGGCCTGGTTGTGATATCTATCTGGCCCATCATTATCTGGTGATCCACTGTAAATTTCTGTGGAAAGCGCCATTATTGTTGTTTCTACACTATCAGTTGGCTGTTCAAACAGGATGGGAAATCCAGACCAACCAAAGGATAGTTCCCTTAACAGATTCCCGACAAAAAGACCATACCTAATCATTTGTGATGGGTACTTGTGGGGGCAATGATCAGGTTCTGTGGTAAGATGGTAATGAAGTCATTTTTGCATTAATGCAGTACTGAGAAACACAGACTGTTGTTCAAATACTTCTTTATTAACAACCTGAGTTAAAGGAAACCATGAAAGTCCTGGAGATTGGGTCTTTTCTAGGCTGAGGAGAAATGGGTGGCGGCAGGGTTCCAGGGTGTTCAGTGGCAGGCAAGAGGATGAATCTTGTACCTGAGACGAGGACAATAGGCGGGGAAGACAAAACATGGAAATTTAGAGACAAGCAACAGAAGGCACTTTCTTCACTTCCTTCCCACTAAGTGAGCTGGCAGGAAGTGGAAGCAGGGAAGCAGATTTTATACTGCAGAAGGTGGCACTGGAATTGGAAAAAGGTGTGCTGAATAAACAGATAAGTGGAGTAATCAGGTAGCCCATTCCTCTAGACACAAAACTTAGGACACAAACATGGGAAGGGGAAAACACAGGGCACAACAGGAAGAGAGAGAGGAGAAAAGGTGCTGGATCCTAACATTCATTTCCTATGCTAGTTCATTTATTTTATTTATTACCTGAACCGCTTAATTCTGAGTGTCACAGGGAGGCTGGAGCCTATCTCAGCTGAATGCGGGGTACACCATGAATAAATTGTCAATCCACTGCAGAGCCAAGACCCACACAACCATTCACAATCACAATCATACCTAAGGCAAATTTGGAACAGCCAATTTGCCTAATGTGCGCTCGAACACAGAATCTTGTTGCTGTGAGGCGGACGTGCTAAACACTACAGCACCATTGCAAGCCATTCATTCATTCATTCATTTGCAGAAGCGCTTAATCCTTCTAGTGTCACCATGAAGCCAACTCTGCGCAAAGGCCATCAGATGTCAACACACACAACAATTCACACTCACACCTAGGGGCAATTTGAAATTGCAAATTAGCCTGATGTGCATGTCTGTGGAAGGAAACCAGAATTCCCTGAGGATGCAAGCACAGGGAGAACATGCAAACTTCTCCTCTGAGAGTGACCTGCTGTGAGGTGTACGTGCTAATCACTGTGCCACCGTGGCATTGTTGCAAACTAGTTTACATGTAAAATTGTGTGGAGCATGCAAAATGCAAAATGCATGCATAATGCAAAATGGCTGGCCAAAACCAGAAATACTGCAGCCTTGTGAGTGGTCCATGATATCGCTAACATATTGATTAATAACTGGGTTTAAAAAATCTGAAAAGTATGTTGTCTATTTTGGGATGCTTTAAACAGTCCTCTTTTCTCCATTGTGTGCTAAACTGTGCATTTTCTTTTCCTTTAAAAAGCCACTATAGTCATTTTACTCATGCAGCCAAGTAATTTATTTACTGCAATTTCTCATTTAAATAAATATACTGGCAAAATAAATATGAATATTGAAATACAGTGTTAAGTTCTTCACAAGTGCCAGTAGAATAGTAAAAAGCTTTGACCTCACCCAAAGTATTCAATTAATATTCATTTATAAAGCAAAGACTAACAAACAAAAGCTATTCCTAACCTCTCAAATGTTAGTTAAGATGATAACCCTGGTAATAAAAAGTAGCTGAATACTAAGAGCTAGTATCACTCACCTAATGTGAGGGCCCATAGAGCTTTTTACACCCACTTGCTCATCAGGACGGAGCTTATTCTGGTTACTGTAGCGTGAAGTGAATAGGAGTTCAACTCCTACTGGATGGGATGCTAGTCTACTGCAGGTTACCTTCCCACTATTTTAACTGATACCTATTTATACTGCTGGGTGGACAGAGGCACAATTTTGGTTCAGACCTTGCACAGGCGTCTTATAACTGCGAGGGTCTAACAGGGAGTGGTCTAACCGTCACACCACCAGCCCCATGGAATGTGAGGAGCAACAAATAATTGCAGCCATTGCACCAACTGTTTTAGCTCTAATTCCTGATGTGACAGATTTAAATATGGTAGAAATTTCAATCAATTTATTAACGTTATCTAATGCAAAAATTTCACATCAGTATATGATTAAAAAGAAATGTCAGGATGTAATGTTTGAACATGCTTTAAAAACTCACTACTGTACATTACTTTCTACTCACTAGCTTTTTAAATACTTTTTATTTATTTTGTTTTTTATTTTTTACATTGCAGTAAGTATGAAAATGTCAAAAGTTTTAGATGGAAGAAAATCGCAAGTATAGATACAACAAAAAGAAAAGAAAGAAAGAAAGAAAGAAACTGTCTATACTTCTCACATCTCTGCTGCTGGCATCCTGCTCTGTGTAGTGGAAATTCAGGAGCCCTCAGAGAACAGACTGAAATGATCAAAACCTCTGATATGTGATGTGAGAACATAGCTACATCATAGTCACAAATTGAATTCTTTGCGTGAACATTTTATAGAACTGTGGTTGTTCTTCAGGAAATGGTTCTACCTGGTTCCATACAGTGAGAAATCACATGGTGACACACCATATTTAAATAGGGTTGTATTTAAATAATTAGTAACCTTTAAAATACAAGTGAGGCAGTGGAGGCCCGGTGGTAGGGTGCTGATTTACTGATCTGAAGGATGGGGTTTCAAGCCCCACTATCACTGGGTTGTCACTGCCGTTCCCCCAGTGCAGCTAACTGGGTTATCAAAGGTCTCTCACTGTCTGTAGTGAGAGGCATGTAAAAGAACCATTGCTGACTTTCGAAAAGAATAGGCTGCATTGCCGTCAGTGAGTTTCTACCCTGCAATGGCCTGGCGAGCTGTCCAGGCTGTACTCTATCGAGGTGATGGGGGAGAGGAGGGCTCTGGGCAAACTGTCCACCATCATGGACAACACCTCCCACCCTCTGCATCAAACTGTGGGGGCCTTAAGTAGTTCCTTCAGTAATAGACTCAGACATCCAAGGTGTAGGAAGGAGCGCTTTCGCAGGTTCTTCATTCCAAACACCATCAGACTGTTTAATGCTGCTCCATATTTCTGTTATTGCAACAAACATTTTCATATCAGAGTAGGACTGATGTTACTGATGTTTCATCATTGCACTGATGTTTACTGAGGTCCTAGCTATGTACTTTATGGTCTTTTTTCATTCCACTCATTTACTTATATGGTTAATTAAAATCTTCTATATATCCACATTCACCTGTGCAATAACACCTCACCACTGCACATCTAACTGGGTGAGGCTGTGTATATAAATACTGTTTCTTTCTTTTTTGTTATTATAATTTACTATTTATTGTACATACTATTTTTTTTGTGTGTGTGTCTTTGTGTGCTATTTTGTTTATTACCTAAATGTTTCTTTTTATTTTGTGTTTGAGCTGCTGTAACAGTGAAATTTCCCCGCCGTGGGATCAATAAAGGATCTTATCTTATCTCATCTATCTTATCTGCCCTCGTCCAGAGTCGGCTGAGATGGGTGCCAGCCTCCCTGCGACCCTAATTATGATTAAGTGGTTCAGAAAATGAATGAATTAATAAAATACAATTGGATAATAAAGTGTACATATACTGTCTCAAACCTCGAACATTTTATTCAAAATCAAAACCTCGAACATTTGATTTATTCAAGGGCATTATTCAAGCGCTGCAAAAAAAAACACAAACACAGTGGGGTGACAGTGTACTGCGAAAAGTGATGTTATTCGCAAGTATCCTTAAATTTGCGTAAGAATAATGGAGAGTTGATCATAATGGCCATATGTTCATGGAAATGACCCAGTGTTTGTTTGATGTATGTAAACAGAAACTCTTATTATGGGCAGATGTGTCTCATTTTATTATATTCAGAAGTTCATTAGTTTATATATGACCTGTTGGTTCAATATCTGTACACTGTTATATTATCTTGACTTATATGATCTGACAGGTCCACATTCTATTTTTGTGATTTTGCACACTCACTAGAGTGAAACAGCAGTCTTGTCAAACAGGCCTGTGCAAACTTTCGAATGGATTTTAGCTGGTTACTTTGAAAATCTAAGTAAAACCACACAATACTAAGAATACACAAATGTCTATGTGTAAAAGGAGAATTTGGAAGGCTTGCCATTCATTTTACTTTAATGTACATATTGTGTAGTGTTAGATTTTCATGGCCTCTTTATTTAATGTATCATCGTACAACGAATATGTGCATTTAGTCAGTTTATCTGTGGACAAACCTTGCCTATTTGATAAACAGTTGGATAGAATAGAAAAAATTTAATTGGATCTTTACTTAATCTATTTAATTACTTGTATCTGAAAGATTCTTTTCATAATTACATTTGATATAGGGTAGAATGGTAGCGTCATGGTTGGCACTGCGGCCTCACAGCAAGAGGGTCCTGGGTTTGAGCCCTGTGCCCGGCAAGGGGGTATCTGTGTGGAGTTTGCATGTTCTTCTCATGCTGCCAACATTAAGGGTTAATTAATAATCTCTGTTAACCTGTTGGAGTGTTTTTATCCATATCTGCCAAAATGCTTTTGATTTAAAAAAAATAATAATAATAATAACTTTTTCTAAATATCAGTAAAATCAGTAAATGGCAAAATGTTGAAGTAAGAAAATAAATATTTACTATAAGCCACTGTTACATTCATTAAAGCCAATCTTTCATTAGAGCAACAAAAAAAACAAAGAATGTAATTTATTATTAATATTATTATTATTATTATTATTATTATTATTATTATTATTATTATTATATCCTCCATAAATACAGTGGGATGGAAAACCTCTGTGCTTTGGGTTGTAAGGCTGGATACCGAATCGCTTGAATGTCCCTGAATAAGTGCACTATTCAAAACAGGAAACAGCACCCTATACATACTAAGTAGTGCACTATATATTCCTTGTTGAGTCATTCGGGATTCAGCCTGTAGCATCTCCAGGCATTGGAGTTAACAGTTAGTTGTCCTTCAAAGTGCCTGATTTTCTCGCGTTAATACAGAAACTTTCCACGGAAACGTGTACCTAAAAACATTTTAAGTTTAATTTTAACAAACAAACAAACAAAAAAACCAACGGCTGAATGAAAAGTGAAAAGTTTATAGATTTCCATTATTTCTTTATCGCCCAAATTTCTTCTTAGGGGAGTTGAAATATTCCTCCGTTAAGTCTCAGGTTGCAGGACCCTTGAATGGCGGCCTCCAGTAAAACCAGGGTAAGATAGCGGCTCGTTTTATATTCAACACCTTCTGCTACACGAGTTAGTAATGTTTAGCACTGTTCCCGTTTCTTCTGCATGATATAAACTTTTAATAGTCACGGAAGCAGGAGTGACATGTAAATGAAGAGTGTGATGTTTGTATCATGCTACATTATTAACACATCCACCTGTACTTATTATCAATGAAAACACTTTCTCACTCCCTTCATCCTCATGAAAATGAGGCAAGTTTCTTATTACCAAAGCTGCTTTGGCTGTAAACTGAAAATTGAAGCATCATAGCTGAAGCTCATAGTCTGGCAGTAAAGTGCATTGTAGCAACGTGGCACAGTGTCGTGATTAATCCAAGGGATCTCAGAGTTTGTTTGTTTGTTTGTTTGTTTTTAGAGGCTCCTTCAGCTGCATAACAAACTTTATTTACAGATACATTACATCTTTATTTACAGATTCATTACATCTTTATTTACAGATACATTACATCTTTATTTACAGATACATTACATCTTTATTTATAGATACATTACATCTTTATTTACAGATACATTACATCTTTATTTATAGATACATTACATCTTTATTTACAGATTCATTACATCTTTATTTACAGATTCATTACATCTTTATTTACAGATACATTACATCTTTATTTACAGAT
>JAOUQZ010044233.1:0-11838 GCA_028564935.1 Neosilurus hyrtlii | reverse complement strand
TATATATACTGTATATACACACACACACACACACACACACACACACATATGTATGCATATGTATGTATGAAGAATAAAGAAAGTCAGTATTTGCTGTAATGACCCTTATTTATTCCTTGCTAAGAATAAGTAAATAAATACAATACATTAATAAATAAATACCAGACACAGGTACAATATGTGCAGTTTTGTGATGAAAATATCTATTAAGTCTTTCTGACCATCTTGCAGAACCAGCCTCAGACCTTCAGTAAGCTTTGGCTGTCACACTTGCTTTTTATTTTTGTCACAAACCCAGCAGTCTTCATTATGTTTTTGTGTCTGAAAAGTAGCCTCTTACATAATATACTGCTGTCTTTACTGACCTACAAAAAATTTCTGTATGATTTAATTTTGCACTAGAAAACTAATGTTTGAAAATGTATGGGTTTTTTTCTTTCTTTCTTTTTCTTTTTTTCCTTGTTTTTTGCTAATTTGCTGCCCAAGCAATCAATCAATCAATCAATCAATCAATCAATCAATCAATCAATCAATCAATAAATAAATAAATAAATAAATAAATAACAGGTTATGCACTTTAATATTTTATTGGGCCACTCTTTTCTTATGTTGGGGGGTGGGGGTGGGGTGAACCCAACTTTTGATGAAAATAAATGTTTTGATGAACTTAAGCAACATTCATTTTCACTAAAAGTGATGATTAGAAAATTGAAACACTCCATAAAGTCTTCACCAGCACATCCCAAAGACTTTCAGTAGGGTTAAGGTCAGGACTCTGTGGTGCCAGTTCATGTGTGAAAATTATTCCTCATGGTCCCTGAAACTACTCTTTCACTATCTGAGTCGCAATTTTATATCCGAGCCATCAAGGAAGTAAACATCAATTAATGGGATAACCTGGTAATTCAGTACATTCAGATCGTCAGCTGACTTCATTTTATTGCCACATAATGTTCTTAAGACTCTACCCGACCAACTGAAGTAGCAGTGCCTTAGCCATTATGCACCGCAATCAAGGCCTAAGCTGGTCCAAAATGATACTGGAGTGTGGAGCTTTTTTCTTTTTTTTTGGCCGGGCAGTGTAAAATGTCATAAAATAAAAATTTGTAGTGCCTAAGATTTTGCATATACTGTTCTCTGTACACTTACATATATTAGGTTACTGCCTTCAGCTGAATCCGACTCTTGGCAACTCAATTCTCATAGAGTTTTCTTGGCAGATTTTTTTAAAGGGTAGGTTGCCAGCTCTTTTCCCCTAACCCTCCTCAGCACCTGGTATTCCCAGGTGGTCTCCCACCCAAGTACTTAGCGTAGCTTCAGAGATCAGATGGGATCTGGCGTCCGCAGGGTGGACAGAGGATCATACTGTATATAGTAGCTGAATATCCAAATATAGCTATTTTAAATGTTTTTCCATATCACCAAACATATAATAACAATGTGTATCTCAACTTACTTAAAGCACAAGACCAAAAAGTGAAGGAATGATCCACAAACCCAGTGTACAAGGTGATGTCATTAAATTCTTACATATTTATAGTCACTATGTATAGTGAAACTAATCTTTTTCAATACAACATAAGCTTGATTGTGCTTGTTTTTCTTGTAGACTGCCAGAGTGATCATGAAGTCCCTTATGCTGACATTGTGATCTCCGTGAGAGGCTCCAGCATTCCAGAGCTCACAGGACTCCATGGCCAAACTCCACGGGATCACAGACTTGTAAGAACTGTCTCATTACTTGTGGTATGAACTCAGTAATAAGAATAATGACTCACCACAGGCATTAGAACATGGAAAGTAACAAGCTGTTGTGTTCCTGTGTGTGCAGAAGTGGAGGGATGAGGCCACAAGTGCATCTCATTTACAGGCTTGTCGTTCTGCTGACAGACTTCATGTTCACCCCAGAGAAGTCAGCAGGAAATTAAGCACGACCTCTGAATATGCCGTCATCACCTACTCCACAGATGTGCTCTATTAGTTATTTTAAAATAGATAATAATAATTAAATAATAATAATAGTTAATCATGATTAACAGAGACCAGGTTCCAAGTACATTCCTTTTTTTTTTTCATGCTTATCAAAAATGCATTTCCGAAATGGGGACTTCTCAAAATGAATCCATTCATTCATTTGCTGAAAAATCACAGCTGACTCTGGGTAAAGACAGGGTACACCCTGAACAGCTTGTTAGTCCATCGCAAGGCCAACACATAGCACCATTTACACTCACATCTAGGAACAATCTGGAACAGCCACTTAGCTAATGTACATGTATATGGACTGTGGGAGAAAACTAAAATACCTGGAGGAAACCCATGCAAGCACCAGGAGAACATGCAAACTCCACACAGAAACACCCTCCCTTTGCCCGGGTGCCAAAAACAAAACTTTCTTGCTGTAAATTGGAAGTGAACACCCTGAACAGCTTGTTAGTCCATCGCAGGGCCAACTATTTTTAATTACCAGCCTTTTTATATTTGTAAGTAGATTTAGAAAGGAAGAACATCCTCAAAAAAGTTGGGACAGAGTTAAAATGAGATTGAAAACTTTACACAAAAATCAAGCAGCCGTCCTAAAGTAATTGCTAGCAGGTGAGGTATAATGATTGGATATAAAAGTAGCATCCACCAAAGGTTCTGTCAAAATTTATGAGTGCATTGTTAATCAGTTCTTAAGAAACATTCCTCATTGCAACTGTGCAGAGAGTTTAGGTTTTAATATCGCTAAAAGATTCAGGAAATTCTGACACATGTCCATGTTTACAGCGTATGGTTTAAAATGGGAAAAATAACCATAAAAATCTTGTTTCCATATAGGATATAATAAAACTCTGAATGAGTTTAATTAACGTAAAATTAAAGTTTAATTAAAGTAAAAATATTTTTTTTCTTTCGTTTATGTGCAGTATATACTAAAACAATTATTTGCCTCAGGCTCCGTGGATATCTCTGTTTCGTTTCAGGGACTATTGTGTGACATTTACCTTGCCTTTGTTGAATAATTGATAAATGTACTTTATTATACACTGAACTGAAGCAGGGCAGTGGTGGCTCAGTGGTAGGGTGCTGGATTACTGATCCCAAGGTTGAGGGTTCAAGCCCCACTATCATCAAGAGTAGGCTGCATAGCCAGCAGCATGTTTCTACGAAGCTGTCCAGGGTGTACCTCACCCAGTCAGCTGAGATGGGCACCGGCCTCCCTGTGACCCTAATTAAGGATAAGGTTCAGAAAATGAATGACTGATGATGATGTAGGATATGCTTTGTAATATTTGTGAAGAAATATGTAGCTTATATGTGCTTTCTTTCAGTTCACAGACCATTTAAATAGTAAAATTTATTTTTCTGTGTAAACAGAACATGTATTCAATAAAGTATTATTAATTTTATGCAATTTATTTTGCATTATTTTAATCAGTACACACTATATGGCAACATGTTTGTGGACACCTGAACATCACACCCATATGTGCATGTTGAACATACAATTTTATATTTAGTCCTCCTTTGCTGTTATAATGACTTTCACTTTTCGGACCATGGCTGTACATGCCATACACAAAAACATGTATGACTCCAATTAATAGCTACAGTATTATTCATTCATTCATTTTCTGAGCCGCTTAATCCTAATTAGGGTCACGGGGAGGCTGACACCCATCTCGGCAGAGTACACCCTATAAAGCTTGCCAGGCCATCACAGGGCAGAAACATGGTGATAGCAATGCAGCCTACTCATTTTTCAAATGACAGCAATGGTTCTTTTACATGCCTTTCACCACAGTGAGAGAGAGACATGGCTGGCCTTTGACTGATCCTGTTTTTAAATCTGTATTTATGATGTGGTATTACATGAATAATTATGTTACAGTTAAGTACAGTCCCAAATTTTAAACCTCTATGATATATAGTATGATATCAATGAGAATAAAACGATTTCACATATTTTCCTGCTTAAAATTGGACACTACAACAACTTCAATAAACATTTTTATTTTTTTACATTTTACAACAAATTGAAACATTGAAATTTTCATGAAGGGAAAAAAATAAGTAAACACTTTAATAAAGAGATTTATCTAGTTATTAATGCATTATACATTTCATATTTAATAAAGAAAATAATATTTCATATCCAGAAATAATATTCATATCCTTGTTCTCGAGCAACACTGTATCAATGTGGATCACAAATATAAAAAATATATTTATATTATCAGACTCATTTATGTACCAAACCGCTTTTTCTTACTTGGGTCATGTTACTAGGGTCTCAGCCGACTCGGGGCGAAGGTGGGGGAAACTCCTTGAATGGCTCATCATTCCATCGCAGGGACAACACAGACTTTTTTAATGCATCTGTGTGCAGATATATAGGTGAATTGCATATTCTTATGAATGCAGAAATTAGAAGTAATTCCAGTCAAATACGTTATCAACACATACACAATTCCAACTCTTTACAAATAAAATATATTTGTCAGGGTGTTTATACATGCCAATTTGCTTTCTGATTGTATTCCAACCTACCTTATGCAGGTCCTTTATGGTGTTTTTGTTTGTTTGTTTATTTATTTGTTTGTTTGTTTTTCTTCTTTTTATTCCCCTTTTTTTGTAATTTCCTATGACACATTTGATATGTCATGTAGTTTTGGTCCTTTTTCTGTTTGTTTGTTTGTTTGTTTATTTGTTTGTTTTAATTATATACTTATCAATGAAGGTGACTGAGATTTTTTGTAGGTTATTATCTGGATTAAAATAAATACTTAAATAGCATTTTTCATTAGAGTAAATATGGGACTGTGCTCATGTGCTGAAAGAGAAAGTAAAATAGACCCCTGTGGGTCATGTGACCACTTCTTTTCATTTTCATTGGATAATGACCTCCTCCCACCAATAGGGTCTCTCACATGGGTCTCTCATCTTATTGGAAAAAAAAAAACAGGCTTTGCCTGGAACCCTCACAGTACCATAGAGGGTTAAGAATCCCTGCCTGAGAAAATGAGAAAACTAAAGTATTTAAGTAAACATTAAAATATTGGTTCCCGCTTGGAGTTTGATACAGAGCTCAAGACATAAAAGCTCAAGAGTGACTGCTATATTTACACCCCACGGAACCAGGTTTATGTTTATTACCTGTAACGCACGCACGCACTCTTTTAGGCCCTCTTTGCTTTCCGTAGTCATTGTCGGTTGCCTAGCAACGCCTGACAACGAGCAGAAGTTTTCTCAACGCAACGGTAAGACTTAATATTAAATGGTATTAGCAGGGCGTTATGACATGCTGTAAAACATAAATGAATAAATTATTAATATAATAATAATAATAATAATAATAATAATAATAATAAAGTAGTAAGAGTTGCAACCTATTTTAAGGAAAAGATCCCTCGACTGAATATCAAACTGTAAAACTGTAAACATTGTTAGCTTTTAACTCATGTGTTAGCAGTTTAAATAAGCGTCTACTTATTCTACGTCATTAAGATGATATATATATATATATATATATATATACACACACACACACACACACACACACACACACACACACACACACACATGCCCCATTTTGCTGAAGGGATTTCAGAAATTATCCTGCTGACAAAGCAATTATATTGAATTTTATTGCATTTTTTTAGCTAAATTGGTAAACAGACCAAAGAATATTTTACCAACAGAGTTTTTACACGAATGTTATTCAGCAGTGGGGTTGGGTAGCACATAACAGCAAGTAGGTCCAGGGTTTGAGGCTCAGGCGATGGTGTTTCTGTGTGGAGTTTGCATGTTCTTTCTGTGCTTGCATGGCTTTCCTCCTGGTACTCCGGTTTCCTCACACAGTTCAAAGACATGCATATTAGGCTAATTGGTTTTCCTAAATTACACTACACTAGGTGAAAGTGTGAATGGTTGTGTGTGCGTTGGTCCTGCAATGGTCTGGAGAGCTGTTCAGGGTGTACCCCGCCCTTGCTCAGTGTTGACTGAGATAGGCTCTAACCTTTCCGTGACTCTAATAGGATTAAGCGGTTCGGCAGATTTGTAAGTGACAGTGAGTTATTCTTAGTCCTTAAGAGTACCTTATGACCACTGACCGATGATGTGAAGAACACTGATTAGTATACTGCACGGGAATCGCACAAACTGATTGCTCTGTCTTGGTGGATAAAGCTTGAATCAAAATAACAGACCCTCACAGTTTGTCATGCACCCAGGCATCGAACAGGCAGTGTTATCATTAGCACCCTTTTAAATGAAAAAATGTAGGGATGTGTAGGGGTTGCAGAAAAATTTTTAGATGCTTCCTAATTTAATTTTACTATGTAAAGCTGCTTTGTGACAATGTCAATTGTAAAATGCGCTATACAAATAAAAAACTTTTTTTTTTGTATTTCCTGGTAGTATTAAAAATTTTAAACAAACTCAAGCACAACTTTACAGAGCTGGTAATCTGTGTTGATCTAATGTCTAGACTTATCTGTGAATTCATTCTGTTAGCTCCACAGCACACATGGAGCTCTGTTCCATTAGATCTTCTTTGTCTCAGTTAAAATATCTAAATATAAACTAAAAACATCTTGTTTATGTATCGTTTTCTTGTATATCGCTGTAGTTTGTACAAATTTTATTTAATTAGTGTGCGAATACACTTTTACGGGACTGGTTTTGTAGTGTGTCTGTGTAGTATGTAGCCTATTAAATTCTATGATTAAACACTTATCACTTATTGTCTCAGCTGAACACACAGAGCTCAGCTGACCAGTCTCTGTCATGGTTAAAAAATGTAAACCTTGCTTTTCATTATCTTTCTGCAAAGAACTCAAATCTTCAAAAGGGTTTCAAGAAATGCCGTTATGTAGCTCTTAGGCTCTGTGTCTGCCTGCAGTGGCTTTTCGTTGTTTTTCTGCATGGTATTACCAAAATATGAAAATGGTTTAAAGATGCGGCGTTTAGGCTCTTCACCTCCATGTGTTGTTAACTTGACTGCATCCGTCATGATTTAAAAAAATAATAAAGCATAAAACTTGCCTTCAGTGCATGTTTGATTGTTAATTATGTAATTACATTTGCCCCTGCCAAGTAGTGGGATGTTTTTAGCAGAAACTGAACAGTCAGTTTTTGAAGTTTATGTGTTGGAAGTGGGAAAATGAGCAAGTGTAAAAATCTGAGTGATTTTGACTAGGGTTAAATGACTGGGGGGATGGCACAGTGGTGTTGTGGTGAGTCCGCCTCATAGCAAGAGTCCTGGGGGTCAAGTCTCAGGCTTGGCAAAGGCATTTATTTCTGCATGGAGTTTCTCGCGGGGAGTTCTCCCTATGTTTGCATAGGTTTCCTCTGGGTACGCTGTTCCAGATTGCTGTCAGGTGTGAGTCGGAGTGAGAATGGTTGTGCTTGTGTTTGCCCTCTGATGTTCTGGTGAGCTGTTCACGGTGTACCCACCCTTCACTCATTGTTGACTGAGATAGGCTCCAACCTTCTCGCAACCCTAATAGGATTAAGCAGTCAAATACCTGAAAGTGAGTAAATATGATTGGTCTATTCATCATGCTCTTTTCAGGTTTTCTTGGTGTGCAGTGGTAAGTACCTGCCAAACATGTTCCAAGGAAGAAAAAAAACAGTAAACTGGTAAGGGTGTCATGGGTGCCCAAGGTTCACTGATGCGTGTGGGGAGTATGTGCTGGTACTTCTGGTCTTATTCCACAGAAGAGCTACTGAAGCTCAACTTGCAGGCCAGACTCTGTGTCCCTCTTTTTCTTTGTGTCTGTCATGATGTCCTGCCAGTGAGTCACATGACCTACACACTCTGAGATGATATCACAAAGAGGGGCAGTAGCACCTCTTTATGTGAATTTATCACAGTGAAGGTCAGGATTAGGTGATGTTACAGAAAGGGGCACTTTTTGACTATCTCAATGTCCTCCCAGTGTGTCACAATACCTACACATTCTGAGACATCACCGCCTACTGATTGACCTAGACACACTGAAATGATGGATCAGACCCTCTCTGTCTCTGTCACATTGTCCCGCCAATGTGTCACATGACCTACAAACTCTGAGATGACATTGGTGCATCATGTCAATCTGTTGGTGACGATGACACAGAAGGGGACTTCATCACAGAGTGTGTAGGTCAATCAGTAGGTGAGGATGTTTATACTATGGGGCATCCCCCCGCAGAGCTTTGCAAATTGAAAAATGGCTGTACCTTTTTCGGACACCACCTTGAGAGTTCCTCCTGGATTTGGGAGCCTTCTAGAGGGACTTGCCAGAGAGGTACTGAGAGAGCAACCTGAAGACATCCCTACCTTCGCTGCAGAGTACTTTAAAGGACTTCTTCAGAAAAGAGAAGGTAAGCTTTTTCAGTAATGTTTTGCTGTTCAGCATTGTATCTGTTATCATGGCATTCTGCATCCTAACTTTTAAAGTTAATGTTTACAATTTCTATTTACTACAATGTTATTTACTACTACTATAAGGCCACCTCAACAACAGAGTGCCCAGTTCACTTCTCGGTTGAGTCTTGAGGTTGTTCTCCCCATTTCCATCAAGGCTTTCCCAGGTTCCCAGTTGTCTTCCTATTTCCCAAAACATATGTAGGTGGACTGGCTCCTCTAAATGGTGCTGATCCACATGTACACGCTTACATTATATTAGCTTTTGGAGTGCACATGTTTTGGAAAGGTAGTACAAACAAACTGCTGATCAATGCATGTATAATGATGAGGTTAGGGACGTTATTTTTTAAAAAACTTGATGAAAATGACGTGTCTGGAGTGAAACTACCATTTGGAGATATTTCAGAAAACTGTGCTTTTTTGCAAACCCCTATACCCATGTATGTTTCATTTGGTCCTATAAATATATTACTTCTTAACATTTTATTTATGAATAATATGGATTTATGTACTCTACAATCCTGTCCAATTGAGTATGTTGCCGGTATCAGATCTGGATGTTCATCCATCATGCCTTTGCCTCCAAGAAAATTGCTACATATATAGGTCCACTTCAAACCCAACGTTTACATTTCTCTAACTTTCTTTTAATTTAGGGAAGGGAGTCCATGTTGCACCTTGCATATATGGCCGATCTTCATACCAATTGTCACTGTTACAATTGCCATAACAACAATGCTTTATTGCACCTTTGGGCTTGTGAGTTTTGTCTGCGTTTTCCTTTTGCCTGCCTTTTTTCATTCGCTTTGAGTCAGATTTTGGTCTAGCAACTGTATGCAGTATTTTACTGAGTACACACAAGTGGGGGGGGGGGCTAGTCATGCAGAATGTACTTTAAGGCTTTAAAGCATTTAAATTTATCAATCACCTATCCAATTTTTTTTTTTTTTACAGACCGTCGATGAAAATATTTGTACGACCTTGCCAGCGCCTGCGCAATGTGCAGTACCTGTCAAATCTATTTTTAGCTTGGTAGACAGCCCATAGATCAGGGATGTTGCACCGCGATGTGTGAATGAGTGTCTGAATGTGTGAATGAAGATGATTAAAACTGTACTTTATACATCATATCCTAAAATATTGTGGAGAAAAAAAAACAAGTACATACCAAGAAATGGTTTGAACAAGCAAACATTTCCCTGTCTGATACAGTGTCTACAGATAAAGGTGATGTACTCCAACTAATTACACATAAATGTATCTTTTTTGTCGTTTTCATGTTATTCCCCTGGGAAAAGTAAGTAACACCCTTCCATAATTAATCAAACCTTTAAATCTGTAAAATTTGAATCAGTTGTTCCAGATTAGGGGCCATTAATTAGAATTACAATTGGAACCTGTCTTATTTAAACCTGATATCTAGGGTATGGTGTTCTCTTTGTTATTGAATTGTGTGTTTCAAGCCAAGATTGAAAGAGCTCTCAGAGCTCTCAGGTCACAGGACCTGCAGGTAACTCTTGCAACTCAAACACTCATTTGGCAAGCCACTTAATCCTTTTAGGGTCATGGGGACTCTAAAGCAGGCCATCGCAGGGCTAGCACATACACAACCACACACACTCAGATCTAGGGGCAATTTGGAACAACCAGTTAGCCTAATGTGCATGTCTTTCACTGTGGGAGGTAACCAGAGAACCTGGAGGAAACCCACACCAAGCATGGGGAGAACAGGGAATCTACACACAAACACACCTGAGCTGTGACTCGAACCGAGGACTTTCTTGCTGTGAGTTGGTCATGCTAACAGTATGCCACTGTGCCACCCATAAATACATAAATGCCACTGTGGGTGTGAAACTACAGTGTGCCAATGACCATATAGGAGAAGGCCAGGCTTTTGGGAATGCAAAGTTTGTACAACTTGCAATGCAATGCAAAAAAAAAAAAAGGAAGGAAGAAAGAAAGAAAACCATCCTGGAAACTGAAACAGGAGTGGTCATAATTGTCAGCAAGCCAATATCAGAGAGTGGTGAACAATTATGCAAAACATCTACAAGAAGTTATATATCATTCATTCACTCATTCATTTTCTTAGTTGCTTAATCCTAATCAGGGTCACGGGGAGGCTGACGCCCATCTCAGACTCAGGGTGAGCGACGGGAACACCCTGGACAGCTCGTCAGGCTATCACAAGGCCAAAACACACACACACCTAGGAGCAATTTTGGGACAGCCAATTAGCCTATTGTGCATGTTTTTAGACTGTGGGAGGAAACCAGAGTACCCAGAGGTTACAGCACAATACAAACTAGAAACTGCGATGGCCTGGCGAGCTGTCCAGGGTGTACTCTGCCCTTGCCCAGAGTCGGCTGAGATGGGTGCCAGCCTCCCTGCAACCCTAAGTAGGGTTAAGTGCGTCAGAAATGAATGAATGAATGACTAGCTTCTGAGGTCAGACTTTCTACTTTCATCAAAGAACAATATTACATCTGATGATTGAAAAAGCCATTTTAACTGCTGGTTTTGTTTAAGAACATCACCTTTATCTGTTTGCACTGAATTAAGAAGGGTGGGTAATGTTTGCTTGCTCAAATACATTGGAGAAAAAAATTCCTTGCAATCTAGTTCTTTTTCCACATGACTGTATATAAAAAGGGAGTTTATTATTTACAGGTTCAGTTTATTATATTATAATATGGACACAGTTCAAGAGAATGAGCTCTAAAGATTGTATTTTGGATTTTTTTTCTGCTCATCTGAAATATAAAGAACTTAAGATAAAAAAAAAATATCAGCAAGAAGGCCCAGGGTTCGAGTCCTGGGGTCAGACATATCTTGTTCAGACTTTTTGCTTAATCCTTTTAAAAATCATACCCACTAACAGACCTAATCAAAAACATATCCTCCTTGTTAGAGGTAGTAATAACAAACATACTCTGGTGTCTGTGACACTATAATAACTTTCTTGGGAATCTGTACTCTTATCAGTTTAGTTTAATTCTACATGACTGGAATTTTTTTTCTCATCCACTCAGTGTTTAAATGTTACACACATGATGGATTGGGTGCCTGGAGTAGTGCACTTTCCCCAAAGTTTAAATGACGGCTTAACCTATAACTGAAATGACCATGTTTTTAGGTATAGTGTATTCTTTTTAGAGATTTTAAAGTTACTGATAATGCATATTAAACACAACATATAGAAAAAAGTATTGACAATTATCCTTCAAGAACCCTTTTCTACATTCATTCAGCTTTAATCAGTACTTTATCCTTTTCAAGTTTGAAGTGGATCTGGAACACTGGTTGTAAGATGGGCATGTATATAAATGATACGTCAGTCCATCACAGAACACACACGCGCACACACAAATACACACACACACACACACACACACACACACACACACACACACACACACACACACACACACACACAC
>JAOUQZ010044232.1:0-11838 GCA_028564935.1 Neosilurus hyrtlii | reverse complement strand
TATATATATATATATATATATATATATATATATATATATATATATATATATATATATATATATATATATAAAAATTAGAGAGGAACTTCTAGAAGAATGTAAATAATTACATCGAAGAAGTACATTTCATTTTAAAACTTTTCTTTTTATTGTTTTTTGCCAAACTTCAGCTAGGCGGAGCTTTTATTATATATAATATAATATTTATTATATATATATAAAACTTGAGAGGAATTTCAGGAAGAGAGAACTGCACTTACGCCAATGAACACGGGAAAAATTTGGACCCGGAGAAGCCGCAGTTTCCGAACACAGTGCCTTGTGTATTTATGGAAGTAAAACATTTATCATCTGCTTTAACTGCATCTGGGGGGGAAACGCACACACAGAGAACAGCCGATTAAAATAACACCTGCAATGTTTTCTATTACATTTTATGACACTTAAACTGAAAATCATGCTATAGAATTAGTACAGTGCGCAGGGAGACTAGGTTATTAGATCACTAACAGTATAGTAGAAATGATTTTGGACAGAATTGATAAAAATCCACATTTTATTTAAATTACAAATGAGAATATAATCCATGAATGTTGAACATACTATAAAGGGATGAAGTGAACAGACAATATTTTTCTTTCAAGAGATTTAGTTGTTTCTGATTGGTTCTGATTCTTGTTATGGGATAATAGAATTACTGTATTCATGGGATAAGGTCAATGAATACTGGACAACCGGCACACACAAGCAAACTTGTTTAACTTCCAACACAATAAATCTTTCAATGGAGAGAATAAAAAAATTCCATAGAAATCAATGCTAGCTAGCTTGGGATTGCTGCCTATTTTCGAAATCGCTCACTACTCACTATATAGTGAGTTTGCCATTTTGTAACGGCGTTCAAATGTATAGTGAGAACTACAGTATATCATGCATGATAGACACTAAAACGTACAACACAACATAAACAGACAGTTAATTAAAAAGTTATTAAGAAGACCATAAAAAATAAAAATAAGACAAACTGGCAAAAGACTCTTAATAAATGTCCTAATAAAACATAATAAAATTACAATGCACTGAACGAAATTTGGTCCAAAGGCTTAAAGTTAATTGAATAAAAGGAAGCAAACCACCAGCTTCCAACAGCACTGGGGAGTGAATAGGGTCCGAAAAAGTTTTAACACTTTTGAGCTCATTATACACTCCGCTTCATTTAATTCTCTATATAGTAAGTAGGGGTAGTAAATAAGTGAGCGTTGCTGGACACAGGGAGTGTCTTTGTTGGTCTGGATGGTCTTCAAATCAACTACTAAGTCAATTTAACTCTAGATGTTATTTATGTTTTCTTTATTGCATGAAATATGTTAAAACTGTGCGAAATTATTTACACCAGGTCAGAATTTTTCATATGGTGAACCGTCATGATGGTTCCGGTTTTGTGTCCAGTCAGAGTGCACTGTAGGATAAAGGGAGAGTAGAAGGGAGATACTTTTGCCAAAGAGCTGCTTGCACTGGTAGTCCAGCGTCTGGCACCGTCCATCGTAGCAGAAGGCACTTCCTCCCTCGCAGGTAAGACCGTCCATTAGATAGAAGTCATAAGGGCAGAAAGCGGATTGGCCGGTGCAGTATTCAGGCAGGTCACACTGGTTAACAGACTTTCTACACGGCGTTCCAGACACCATAAGCTGGAGGAGATACAGACACAGTTAAAAGTTTGTGAAACCTTAAGCATTTTATACATTTTGCCATAAATTCCTAATGACCTAAAATGTCATCAGACTTTAAATGAGAGAAAAATATTTTACTTGATCATTTATTTATTGAGGAAAATGATCCAATATGTTAGTGGCAAAAGTTTGTGAACCTTTGATTTCAGTATCTGACATGACCCCCCTTTTTCAGCAATAACTGCAGCTAAATGTTTCCGGTAACTGCTAATCAGTCCTGCACATCAGCTTGGAGGAATATTAGCCCATCCCTCCGTACAGAACAGCTTCAACTCTGGGATGTTGGTGGGTTTCCTCACATAAACTGCTCGCTTCAGGTCCTTCCACAACATCTCAACTGGATTAAGGTCAGGACTTTGACTTGGCCATTCCAAAACATTAACTTTATTCTTCTTTAACCATTCTTTGGGAGAACAACTTGTGTGCATCATTGTCTTGATGCATGAGCCACTTTCTCATGAGATTCAGATCATGGACAGATGTCCTGACTATTTCATTTAGTATTTGCTGATACAATTTCAGAATTCATTGTTCCATCAATGATGGCATGCCGCCCTGGTCCAGATGCAGCAAAACAGGCCAAAACCATGATACTAACATCATAAGGTTCTTATGCTGGAATTCAGTGTTTTCCTATCTCCAAACATAACACTTCTCATTCAAACCATGAAGTTCTACTGTGATCCCATCTGTCCACAAGATATTTTCCCAGTGTCCTTCTGGTTTGTCCATGTTATCTTTAGAAAACTGCAAATGAGCAGCAATGTTCTTTTTGGAGAGCATTGGCTTCCTCTTTGCAACCCTACAAAACACACCATTGTTGTTCAGTGTTCTTCTGATGGTGGACTCATGAACATTAACGTTAGCCAATGCAACAGAGGCCTTCAGTTGATTAAAAGTTACCCTGGGATCATTTGTGACCTTGCTGTCTATTACATGCCTTTCTCTTGAAGTGATCTTAGTTGGTCGACCACTCCTGGGGAGGGTAACAATGATCTTAAATTTCCTCCATTTCTACACAATCTGTCTTACTGTGAATTGGTCGAGTCCAAACCCTTTAGAGGTGGTTTTATAACCTTTACCAGCCTGATAAGCATCAACAGCCCTTTTTCTGAGTTCCTCAGAAATCTGGTTTGTTGGTGCCATGATACACTTCCACAAACATGTGTTGACAGTTTAATAGATCCGTGTTTTTTAAATCAAACAAGGTGGCCACTTACACCTGATAGTCATCTCATTGATTGAAAACACCTGATTCCAATTTCACCTTCAAATTACCTGCTATTCCTAGAGTTTCACATACTTTTGCCTCTCACAGATATGTAACATTGGATAATTTTCCTCAATAAATAAATGACCTAGTAAAATAATTTTTGTCTCATTTATTTAACTGGGTTCTCTTTATCTATGTTTAGGACTTGTGTGAAAATCTGATATGATTTATGTAGAAATGTATAAAATTCTTAAGGGTTCACAAACTTTCAAGAACCCCTGTATCCATCAGTGATCCAGAGCCAACATGGATTTACTTCAGACTTTCAAGAATCAGTATGTATTAATTGGAAATGAGTCCAGATCTGCTGGAGATACTGTATTATGAAGATGAGGTGTTTGTGATGGTTATATTTGTAATCAACTGCAAAAAAAACTTGACATGGTGAAAACCTGATGTTCTACTCTTATGTTCATGGGTGTAATGTGATCAGCAGGTGATTGGTTGAGGTGAGCTGCCCTGATGAAGATCATGCTTTGAGCATGAAATTAGCTAGACAGCTGTCTAGTTGTGAAGTTTTGGAATCTTTTAGATTATTTTACCACCAGGGAAGTTAGAGGTTCTCCTGCTGGGACTAAAGTGGAAGAGGAAGCTTCCTCGATAATAAATGATTACCTCATACTTCCACTCATCTTTTGGGTGTGAAGCTTAAAAGAAAACTCCAGGGCCTTATTGGGATCCTTGTTTGGGATCCATTTGTTTGTGTGTGTGTGGGTTTGTGTGTGTGTGCGCGTGTGTGTGTGTACACATGTGCGCTTGTGTGTTTGTGCAGGTGTGTGCACAAGCTTCTGTGTATGCTTATCTGTTTGTGTGTGAGTGTATGTGTGTGAGTGTGTGTACCTGACAGTCTTTACAGCAGGAACCAGCAGCACACACTGAACCCTTTGTGAAAGTGCATGTGGCTGCATCACAGCATTTATTCGTGCAGTTCTGCAACCACACACACACACACACACACACACACATAAATATGTTGCAGTTGAAAACACTTTGACAGAGGAAGCCTGTGGATAAAATTCTGCACAAAATTCCACATGCATATAATTTCACATCTAGAATGAGGTTCATTTGCTGAGCTGCTTAATCCTGTTTGGGTCACGGGGCGATGGAGCCAAACCATCGCAGGGGCAATACACACACACACACACACACACACACACACACACACACACACACACAACCATTCACACTCACTCCTGGGGTCAATTTGGAACATACAGTTAGCCTAATGTGTATGTCTTTGGTCTGTGGGAGAAAACCAGAGTACCGGGGGAAACCCATGCAACCATGCGGAGAACATGCACACTCCACACAGAAATGCCATTGCTGAGCCCGGGACTCAAACCCAGGACCTTCTTGCAGTGGGACTGACGTGCTAACTACTATGTCACTATGGAATGCCACCGTGGTAGTGCCTCTGTACAACATAAAAAGTGTTTGTTTACCAGTGTTCATTGGATTAAACACACAGTACAATGGGAAAGTCCAATGAGAGTTGAGACGCAGAGTTGAGACAGAGGATCACAGATTTACACACATCAGGAACAGCTTCTGAAGCCATTTCTGAACAAACGGCAGATCCCAATATTACGACTGGAGAGTGGAAAGAAAACCCAATCTTTTACACTCAGATGAGACGGAACTGGTTCAGATGATCAGGAACATCCCAGGAACCACAGATGAGCGGACTTGCATAAACTCGAAGCGTCTGAAGCATCAGAGTCTTCAGTCAAGCAGGTTTGGTCTGAGAGGCTACCATCCAAGAAAGAAGAAGATGCTCCGAAGTCCACACCTTCAAGAACATCTAAAGTTGCATCCAATCACATGAACAACTTCAGGAGGAAAATTCCATTGTCATATGAGAGAAAGTGTAAGATGCTTGTCCACACCTATTAGAGGAGGACTGTATCAACTGTTGTTGCAGCAATGTTTTATTGGTGGTAGCATTTGCGCTCTGGGGTGGTTGATCTGCTAGTGGAACTGGAATCATAAAAACCTCAGAATTCTTCAGAACTATCAGGTGAAACTTGCATACACACTGTTTAGTGATCCAACAGGACAGTAACTACAGAAACATATAGAAGCTGACTGGGGAACAGATAAAGCTAGTTTAAAGCAAGTCTTGACCTCAAACCTATTGATAATCTGTGGTCTACATAAAGAAAAACAAAAAACAGATTTAACCAAACTTTATAAATTCTGCAATCAACATCAGTGAAATATCCAACCAGACTTCTCCCAGAAGCTTGTTGATGATAATCAAAAGTAAAAACTTGCTAAGGGACATTTTATTTTCCAGTAAAAATATCCTGCATGTTGTAAAATCCTTCTGCTCCGGAAGGAGAACTGCTGAAAGTTTAACATTTCCATGACGCTCATGTGTGTGAATGTAAACATACAGTATAACAGCAATGGTAACTGCATCAGGTTTATGTGCACGTTTAATGTCTCCAAAATCCAATTTTCTTTGCCTTCATTCAGTCATACCTTAGGTGATCCACAGTCGCACTCTTCTGTTCCCTCCAGGATTCCGTTCCCGCACTCAGCCACGGAGATGACATTGTCCTGAGGTGGCACGTTCAGCAAACACGAGCCTCCACCCCGTAAGACCAGGTTCTCAAAATCACTACCACTGCACGTGCTGAACGTAGTCGATCCGCTACATGTGAGAAAATGTTATAAGCAAATGCCATGATTATGAGATTATATATATTGTATATAATACATAATAACAAACTATAATAACAATAAACTGAAGTGTTTGAATAAGAAGAGATAGAATTTGTGGTGGTATAAGAGGAATAAAAGTTGCTGCAGTATAAAAACAATCAGCTTCAGTACAGTAAAATTGCCACCACCTGCTCAATGATATATTTTCTCCAACAGCACAACACAGAGTATTGGTGCATAATGAGTAGAGATGCAGCACTGACCCGTCAGTGGAGTGCATGATGCAGCTTTCCCCATTACAGTTACACTTGTCATCATGGTTCATGCCCATATTGTGGCCCATCTCATGAGCAATGATTGTGGAAAATCCCTGCAAATTATCGCTTTTGAACTGCAGAGTAAACACATCATGGTGAAAAAATTATTATAATAAATACATTAGATTTAAAATCTCTCTCTCTCTCTCTCACTCACTCTCTTTCTCTACATTCCTGTTTTTCTAGTTGTATCACAAACTGGTTCCTCATGTAGGGTGTGTTCCCTGAACACCATGTAATTATCACTGCTAGCCAATCTCATCCTCACACTTTAGGGTTTTTATTTATTTATTTGTTTGTTTATTTATTTTTTTAAACGACCCCGAAACCAACTTCTAGAACATACCGCATGAAAAAATATCTTGCTTTCACAATATCATGGTAAGAAAAAACACGATTTCCAAATATTACCACGTTTATATTTTTACACAGCCTTTCAATACTTTAACCCTTATAATGTTTCAGCCTTATAACATGCTAATCTTTAACTATTATTTACATATTCATGTTTAACATTTTAATATCTGTTATATGGAAAGAAATCATGCTGTTGAACAAACAAAGCCTGGTGATCTAACGTTACTCAACCTGAAGCTCAAATCTCTTAACCATTCTTGGTTCTTCAAAATACATTCCTACGACCACACTGTATCCTTCTGTTCAAGCTTATTTATTAAAAACAAAGCACACAGTGTATTGTTTGCATAACTAGCTAGCATTACGCAGTAAGTTCATGGACGTAAATCTGAATTACACAAAGACTCTTATTATTTTAACGAAGTAAACTTTATTACTAGCTAATGTTTAAAAAAAAATAAACATGATATCGCGCCTGTCTCATCTGATTGTTTGGCATAGGAGGATCACACCCACACTGATGACATCAGAATCTTTTAGTAGAAGAAAATCCTTTTCAGCATTTCTAACCCTAATCGGTTACACCACTAATGCTGACTTCTGATTGGACAGATTATTCTCATACATTATGGTAAACATTCCAGTTGTAATGTGCTGTCTCATCAGTCAGTTGCTCTGATGTCACTTCAGACATGAATAATACAGTGTGGGCTCGGGTTACTGACCAGGGAACACCATCAAAACACTTAACAGTGAACAGTGCCCTCAGGGTGAAGCTAATGGTGCTTGTAAGTTAGTTCCGAGTGTAACAGAATGATGGTTTGTTTTCTGACCACACTTATTCCACCGCTGCTGCTTGCTGAGCAAACTGTCCCAACGTAGGCCATTCCCAAAATCCCTCCACTGTAGGCTGATCGTCCCCTTTAAAGAAAAACACACAGTGGAATGAAAACATGGGTGAGATAATGGTATCTAACAATCTGAAATAATGTCAAGATGGTTTGGGTGATTGAGTTTCTTTTAACAGCTGTAAGCTGTTTGAACTCTATTTGGCTTTCCCTACTGTTTCAGTTAGAACTCTCTCAGTGCCTCATGAGTTCTCTTCCAAAATCTGTCTCGATGCATCTGTCACTAAAATAGCATTCTGTAAAACCGCCTATTAACATGACTTTATAAGTCAAAGAAATGTGAAATCATCGGTTTACACAGCATAACGTTTACTACTGACTTTCTCGAAACTCGATTTTCCTTCACTGTTTTCACTCATTTATGTACCTTTGCTCCACCAAACTTAACACATACTGTAGATTAGGAAGAGCCCTGTTCCTAGAGCTCTACCTTCTTGAAGACCTAAGCTCCAACCATAATCATTTTTACCTGATCATCTACTCATTGCCTAAAGACACTGCTTTATATTGGGGACTCCCTCTGAAAATTCTGTTGGTTTCTGCTATTCATAAATAGCTTTGGGTACACTTGGTGCCATTTTGCCAGTGTTTCTATCCAATCAAAGCTATTTGATTGGATAGAAAGTTCTTTTGGCTTCCTGTGTACAAATGTAGACATTTGGCATTAAACAAATCATTTCAAGATGTAAGGAATCACACTGATTGAGGTAAATTTTTCGCCATTTTATAAATTTATAAACACGTACGTTCCGGAGAACAATACCAGTAACCTTGGGAAAAGCCTTGATGATAGTGGGAGAAGCTGAAAACAGCAGAGCAGCAGTTAGTATAACCCGCCACTCCTGCCCCAGATACAAAAATAGTACGGGCTCCCACATACCCATGACGCAGTACTCATCATTGTGCCCCGCCACCCGAGGCGTATCTTGACAGAAATCGTAAAGGATTCATGATCAGCTAAAGGAGGTGTATTATATTTTGATCGGAGGAAGGTAGATCCCCAGGAAGGGGGTTTCCTGACCACTGCTTTAAAGGAGTTAAAACAGACTGAACTTCTCACCAACTCAAAAAAAAATAAAAAATAAAACGAAACAAGAAAACACTTTCGCTTTTTGTTTTATACAAGAAATCCCTGTAACACATTCTAAACATTTCTCAAACTCTTCATTTACATGAAGCTCTTCAAAAGCATCAAATTTTTGATTCTAGTGGAACCAGACATTTATGTACGCTTACACAATGAGTTGGGCCATGTCGTTCCTGACACGTGAAGACAAATTACTTTTCCTCCATTCCACAAAATGTGCTAAAACATCTTTTGCTTCTCCGTTCACATCAAATGGGTTACTCTTCTCAAAAATCTCCAGGCCTATCAGGAGGATGCGGATATTCAGCTGCTGATAATACTATAGGACACAGAGATCACACCAGGATTATACACATGGAATAAAACTCATTCTGTTACTACTAATAATACTAATAACCCATCACTAATAACCCATCTTGACACCCAGAAAGTGATTATTTTTCAATAACAGCACCACCCTGACATGTTTTATTCCTCATACACAACATGCAACGTGCAATAGGCTTAAATGCTGAGAAATGTGGCAAGTCTACAAATACTGTGGAAAATAAATAAAAATAAATAACAATACAGTAAAAAAGGCCCTAGTTATTTCTCACCGTGTCAAGTAAATGCGCAAGCTGTACCATTTGGTCCCTCACGGCCATGCGGTTTCCATTCATAAGGTTAAACTGTGCAAGTAAACAAGCAAACAAACAAACAGTAACCAAAAAAAAAAAAATACAATCTAATCATGTAACCAAGTAACACAAATGTACAGAGCTAAGAAGTCTGAGACCCTCACCTTCAGATTGTCCACCACTAACACCAGCTCCACATATCTGGTCTGAGGCAGATTGCGTTTTTTCTGTCAAGTGGATAAAAAACATTTTATTTACATTTACAGTAATCAAAACAAATCCATGTTTATTCAGTGCAATTTGTTAAAAACTGGGCACCACAGTGACGTAGAGGTTAGCACGTCCACCCTACAGCAAGAAGGTCCTGGGTTCAAGTACCAATCTCAGCGAGGGCATTTTCATGTTCTCCCCGTGCTTTCATGGGTTTCCTCTGGGTGCTCCGGTTTCCTCCCACAGTCCAAAACATCCACATTAGACTAACTGACTGTAACAAATTTCTCCGAGGTGAATGGTTGTGCGTAATTGTGAATGGTTGTGTATATGTTGGCCCTGCAGTGGACTGGTGAGCTATTCAGGGTGAACACTGCCTTCACCCAGAGTCAACTGAGAAAATCTCCAGCCTTCCCACGACCCTAACAGGATTAAGCAGCCCAGCAAATAAATGAATGAATGATTAAGGTTAGCAATAACAGAAAGGAAAAACATATTAAGCAAAGCATATAAGGGGTGGAGTTGGAGGCGTGTCTAAGTGACACTTAATTCTGATCTCATCTCTGAACATAAAGCGATTTTCCCTGCAGATCAGTACATTTCGAACAGAAGTGTCTTGACATCACAAAATACACAAACTGTTAGCTATACAGCGAAAGATAACCATTTCTGACCCGTAAAAACATTCCCATGGACAGGGTGTGGTCCCAGGCTCCATCATCCCCGTCATCATGTTTAGCGTCCACGCCGCAAACAAACGGATCTGACTGACTGTCCTTCAGGGAAAACAGGATGTGCTCGTTGTTTGAGGTGTTTAAAGCAGGTTCAAGGGCGTAACTCTCGTTGCCGATGAAAATGACTCCTCTTGAAAATAATGTACACATTAGTAAAATACACATTAATTTACATACGGTACTTATTAAACATTCTAATCTGTCACGCAGTCATCACAGGGTCGCAGTGCAGCAGGAGTTCCTGGAAGTCCTACAGTTTCAGCAGGAATACTGTTACTGGGAATGCTGTTACTGGGAATACTGTTACAGGGAGCACATTACTTAAATTGCTATTTCTGGGAATGTTGCTACTGGGAATACTCTTATTGGGAATGCTGTTACTGACAATAGTGTTATTGGGATTGCTCTTACTGGGAATACTGTTCACAAAAATGTTATTGTGAATACTGTTACTGGAACGGAAGTACTATTATTGGGAAAGCTGTTATTGGGAATGTTTCTACTAGGAGTAGACTAACTGTTATTAGGAGTATTGTTATTATAAATACTGTTACTGGGATTGCTCTTATTGGGAATATTTTCATTGGGAATACTGCTATTTGGAATATATGAGTAACTGGAAAAGTGTTAAAAAGCTGCATATTTTTGTATATTTATTCTTTATATAATGATTAACACTGGGGATCTTAAATAAAGAAATGTACACACAAAAAGTGTGCTCCACAATGGAATTTGTGGAGGTGTGGCAGCTCAAAGGTGTTGATGTTTGCTGACAAACCTACGTCACAAAAGAGCATGAGTGAGGTTACACGTAATGAAGTAAAAAGAAAATCACTACTACACTCTAAAGCTTTCCATTCTACTCCGACATTTCCCTGGGCTATGTGTGTCTTTTAATCTTCCCAGGAGTGGAATTTCCAGCAACTTCACCGCAAGGTCAGATTGTGCAATGCTCAGAGAAATTGCAAATTAGCTACATCTAGGACTCTAAAGGCCTCACTTAGCATGTTTAAGGTAATGACAGTACTCAGAAAAAGACTGAGCAGGTATGGCTTGTTTGAAAGGGTTGCCAGGAGAAAGCCTATTCTCTCTTAAAAGAATGTGACAGCATAGTTTAGGTTTGTAAAGTTGCATCTGAACAAACCACAAGCCTTCTGGAACAATGTCCTCTGGTCCAACGGGACAAAAGTGGTGATGCTTGGCCATTGGGCACCTTGCGGTCAATGAGTGGACTATGAACTTCTCTGTGTACCAAAGTATTCTAGAGTCAAATGTGAGGCCGTAAGTACAGTAGCTAATGCTTGGCCATGATTGGCCATGCAAGAGGACAATGATCCCAAGGACACCAGAAAATCTATAGATGAAAAAGAAAAGAATCATGGCACTGCACTGGGCAAGTCAAAGTCCCAACCTCATCCAGATTGAAATGTTGTGGGGGTACGTTAATACAGGGTACATAAACAAATATCCTCAAACATCAATGAACTAAAACAAGGTTGTAAAGAAGTCTCACAATGATCTGAGAGACTTAAGTTATTGAATCATGGGGGTGTACTTAGTTATTCACACATGACTTCTGCATTTTGGCTGGATTTTTGTTCGATAATGACATGACATTACCTGCTGTGTGTTGTTTTACACCGGAGATTAGACTCGCATACATATAAGATTCTATGCGTTGATATATAAAACCATAGAACTCAAAAGAGGGTGCGTTTTCTTTTTCACGTGTCTATGTGTATCTAACAGAAGTGCTATATAACTGTATTTGTGACCCATCACAGCAAAGTGCTATCAAGTCTTTAACTTCATCTTCATCTTCATCTTCTTCCGCTTGTTCCGGGGTCGGGTCGCGGGGGTAGCAGCCTAAGCAGTGACTCCCAGACGTCCCTTTCCTCAGCCACTTCCTCCAGCTCTTCCGGGGGGGATGCC
>JAOUQZ010044231.1:0-11842 GCA_028564935.1 Neosilurus hyrtlii | reverse complement strand
GAAGGAGCTTGACATGACATGCCGTGTGCAAAATGTGCAAAATAAAAGTCAAGTATTTTGGGAACACTTCAAATCCCCGAGCCCACATCTTACACCATTACACGGAGCTAAAAAAACCGGAGCAGCAGCACGACCAACTTCTGACCAACACACACTCCATCACTTCACTAAACTCCCAACCGACTCTGAATGAGCAAAGCGGATAATTACATCTACAAAACCAGTTGAGTAGTAATATCATTTCTTTCTTTCTAATAGAAGAGCTGTTCCTAGATTATACAAGAATGTAGTTACTCGTGAAATTGGCTCCATTTGTTTGTAATGGTTATGAATCAAACATCGATTTGAATCAAACATCGATTCTGAATCGATTCGTCACCCCAAGAATCGTAATCGAATTGAATCGTGAGTTGTTGTTTGATTCACATCCCTAGTGCGAGACAGATAGAGTGCGAGAGACACAGAAAGACAGAGAGAGAGAGAGAGAGAGAGAGACAGACAGAGTGAGAAGTACAAAAAAAGAGAGCACAAAAGGGAGAATGAGAGACAGAGAGACATATAGAAAAGGAGAGAGAGTGAGAGAAAAAGAGAGAGACAGAGAGAAGGAAGGAGAGAGAGACAGACAGAGGAGGGAGAGATAGAGAGAGAGAGAAAGAGAGAGAGAGAGAGAGAGAGAGGAGGGAGAAAGAGACATATACAGAAGGAGAGAGAGAGAAAGAGAGACAGAGCAGGGAGAGAAAGACATATAGAGAAGGAGAAAGACAGAGAGAGATGGAGAGAGAGAGAGAGAGAGAGAGGTTGATTCTTACCTGTAGCACTTTTTGATGTCATCTGGTGAGGCATTCTTGGAGACCCCCAGAATCTGGTAAAGTGTTTCCCCCGATGTTGAGAGAGCACGCTGTCTTTGCTGGTCCATTGCTTACACACACCAAAACACCATATACACACACTCCCTCAACACACACACGCGCACACACATACACACATGCACTGCTGCAGCTGTAATGAGAAAGACATGACAGAAGGCAGATATGAGAGCGGTCATGATGACAGCTTGTAGTTACTTCGAGTTCAGTCACAGCAGGTGGAGGACATCATTATTTCAATTATTTCTTCCTTTCACAAGAGATCTCTCATTACCGGATCAGTCACATGATCTACCCATCAAGTGCTTTTTAAATCCTGTGGTTTCCTGATGCTTCAGAGGAAGTTGGGTGACCATGTGACTCTTCACAACTGTTCACATCATAATTCACTCGGATGACTCTCAGTAAATACTGTATACTGATACTGTGCTCTACGCACTTTTATCCAATCTGCCTTTTTACAATGAAAAATAGACTGGAGAAATTTGTAATCCCATAATGCACCATTATATGCACCAAAACAGCAGTTCTGGAACCAAGGGGACCATAACTTATTATTTTACCCCAATTCCAAAGAAGTTGGAACGCTGTGTTTACCACTGAGTAGCATTTCGTGTTCTTTTAACATGCGGTTGCAGAAACGTGCAAGAGCGTCCCTGGAAAAGTCATCATCTGGACTGGAGCAGCGGCATGTGGTGAAGTGGTTAGCACGTCCGCCTCACAGCGAGAAGGAGTTTGCATGTTCTCTCAGTGCTTGTGTGGGTTTCCTTCGGGTACTCTGGTTTCCTCCCACAGTCCAAACACATGCACATTAGGCTAATTGGCTGTTCTAAATTGCTCATAGATGTGGATGCGAGTGTGAATGGTTGTGTGTGTTGCCCTGCGATAGTCTGGCGAGCTGGTTCAGGGTGTAGCCTGCCTTTTGCCCAGTGTTGGCTGAGATAGGCTCCAGCCTCCCAGCGACCATAGCAGCAGGATTAAGCAGTTCAGAAAATGAGTGAGTGAGAAGAGTGGATGGGAGCATATCTTGTTCTAAAGCTGGGTGCATTGGGGTGGTTCTGACGGGAGGGTCAGCGTGGTTCCAAACCATGTTAGATCGCAGTGACATTGTGATGGTGTTTGGTCTCAACCGGCACTTACCGCAATAAAACAAAAAAAGATTTTTTTTAAATGTTTGAAATTTTCCAGTGCTTCTCAAAACCGTGCATCACTGTCTAAATGCCTGGAAGCTGCCATGTTGTCACCTTTGGTAACCTTTCTGAACTTCACTTAATATTAACTCATTACAACCTATTCATACTGCGTTTTCACCAATCACTCACGAATATTTTGCCACACCACCGTCATTTTAGCCCGAATTCATAACCGCCCCAATGTGAGGCTTCTTTGCCACACCACCTTCATATTTAGGAGTGCAGCACAGTTTAGAATCGCGCTGAACTGCCGTCAGAATGCCTTGTCCTTTTCTAAAGATCGTATTTTACCATTTGATCCACAAGTTTAGCTCAAAAACAAAGTGAACTTATTCTACAAATGTAATTTAACTGAATTCAGACAGGCAGAAAAAAAAAAATTAAGATATAATCATCAAAATGGGTGGAACAAATGAGTGGAGAATTGTGGGTATTCTTGTAAATGTTCCAAGACTGGGCCAGAGCATCTTTAAAACCACATTTCTTGTGGGGTGTTGCAGTGGTTAGAGCCTATCAACATAAGTACAAGTAAGGGCAAACGGTGAACCAAGAACAGATTCACGGGGACCTAGGGCTGACGCAGACGGGGAGTGAAGGCTCCCATCTCATCAAGGCCAGTGCTGAACATTCAGAGAGCACAAGCCTGACCCCTGTCTACCATTGAAAGTGCCCACAATGGGCTACGGAGCAATGGAGGAAGGTGGACTGAAGAACCACATTTTATTTTACATCATACGCACAGCTGGGTGCACGTGCGTCACTTTTGTGGGTAAGAGATGGCAACATGACAGAGCATGCAAAGAAGAAGCAGTGTGATGTTCTGGATAGTGTTCTGCTGGGAAATCTTGAGTTCTAGAACTCATGTGGGTGACACACAATCTACCTACCAGCCTTGTGCAAAATTCCGAATTGAATTAGGAATGCCTCCCAAATTCCAATTCAATTCCACGAATTTGAAGTGAGGTTGGAAACAGGGAGTAGAAGTGCAATTCAAATGGATGACTTTGGTGTGTTCCAGAATCGTGCTTTACAGTATATTCCATACATATTTCATACAAAGATTATTACTATGAATGCCGTGTTTACCTGAGTGAAGCCCGACAGAGGACACTGATCATTTGGTGTTTTGAAAAAAAAAAAAAAAAAAAACCAGAGCAGATTTCCAAACCTAGCTGCACTCGCCTGCAAATATCTGGCCACACGTGCATCCTCTGCACCTGTTGAGAGGATCTTTAGTGTTGCAGGAAAGATATTCCGACCGGAAAGACGTCGTGTCAGCGATAAAGCCTTTGAGGGACTTACGACAATTAGACGCAACAATGTTACCCTATAAATTAAGAACTGGGAATTTCTGTGAATTGCAGTGAATTTAATTCCACTTCCTGTAATTCCAATTCAACATCCTGTTGGAAATGGAGTCAATTCAATTCAAATTCCAATTCTTCAAATAAATCGAACTGAAATTCCAAATTCAGAATTGTGCACAAGCCTGCTACCTACATATTGTTGCAGAGCGAATGCATGTTTGATGTTTGATAATGGTAGGAACCTCTTTCAGCGGGTTAATGTTCCCTGCCATACTGCAAAAAACTCTTCAGGAATGGTTTGAGAGAAACTGCCTTCCAAATTTCCCATCTGTGAGATGTACTAGACAAACAAGTCCAAACCATGGATGACGCATCTTGAAACTTACAGGATATAAAGGATGTACTGAGAACTGCTTGGTGCCAGATACCACAGCATACCCTCACATGTGTTGTGGAGTCCACACCTTGATGGGTGAAATCCGTTTAAGTGACACAAGTAATACCTACACAATACTAAGCAGGGTTTTAATCCTATAGTTGATCGGCGTATATAATACATAGAGAGCGCAAGCTGTCCAGCACCTGCGTGTCACACAAGTTTTGTGAGTTTTCTACAGTAGTTGCTCCGGATAGACAGGAAAGTCATTGAAACAATTTGCAGTAGAAATTCCTGTCGTCAAAACAAGAAGTTCCAGTATGGCACTGCACTAGGTGGACGGGCACTTTCCTAAAGTTTCCTTTAGTAAATATTTGCCAAGAAAACGAGACTAAAATAATCCTTATACATTAAAATATGAACAGTAACTCCGTTAAAAGTTTCCTTATGGCGTCCGCACCAAATAAATCAGGTAAGGGTGGTGGCAAACCCTCACAATCCAAGATTGATTTCAGATCATCTAAACAGAGCGGAGAAGCTAAAGCTAGCACAATTGCGGAAGAGTTAACTAACCCCGAAGAAGGACACAACCACGGTTCTCGAAGCTATCTGAGATTTAAAGGCCGACTTTTCCAACAGGTTTGACGGTGTATTGGCTGCAATTGAGGGAATGAAAAGCGAGGTCGGAGAAGGCATGGAGCGTTTTATAAATGCAGAGACACGCATCTCGGACGCTGAGGACATGGTAGCCAGTTTACAGGCAAAAGTTCAGAGTCTCAAAAAGAAAAACAGGGACATGGAGGATAAGGTAATGGACTTGGAAACAAGGTCCAGGAGGGCTAATCTGAAACTGGTGAACCGGAGAAAGTGGAGGGAGGTGATGCTTACTCCTTTCTGGAAACCTGGATCCCGGAGATGCTAGACATCCCCTTGCTAAAATCAAAACCATTTCTGGAAAGGGCTCACCGAATTGGCTGAGGAATGACCCAAATGTCCCTCCAAAAACACTTATCATAAAATTCCTGATCGACAGAGACAAAGTAATGGAGTTAAAAGCGATTAAAGTTAAAAAACAATTACTCTAATTCATTTTGTGGGGTTTTATTAATTAATTTATTTGTTTGTTTATTTTATTTTATTTATTTATTTTTTATTATAATCAGCATTTTAAACCCCCCGGGGGGTTAATTACCTTTTCTTCATTTGGAGGACAATCTGAGTTATACACGCATGTTAACTGGGTAACAGTATGGTAGACCCCTAATGTTTCGATTTTTTTCTTTCTTTTTTTGTTTGGTATGCGAGTGTTTTCTTGGCAACATAGATACTTTTACTTTAAGTATACAATGGAGGAAGTGCTTATGTCTAATAAGGATTAACGATATTGGATCATTCCTCACCAAGTGTGGACTGGTCATTAGCTATACCGAAATGTGTGGTAGGGAGAGGGGAATCTGGCCAATAGGCCAAGGGGTGTGTGTTCTGAGTTTAATGCGGTTGAAAGCATCTGTGTTATTTGTAATGTTTCGGTTGTTTACAGGTACATTTTTATACATTACCATGAGAAGTGCCTCCATAAAGAGCAGCCATGACCAATGATCTAGAAATTAAGATGACAACGTGGAACTGTAGAGGGTTGCAAAAACTTCAAAAAGTGATGGGCAGATTAAAAGATATACAGTTCAAAGTGTCTTTTCTCCAAAAGACACACTTGACTAGAAAAGAGGATATAAAGATTAAAAGGAGGTGGCGAGGGGAGGTATTTTCAGCACCTTTTACCTCCCAAGCGAAAGGGGTCATAACTTTAGTCCATTCCTCTTAATGTTCATAAAGTAATTGCTGACAAGATGGGAAGGTATCAGATTGTTCAGGGTACCCTTTATACGGAACATCTAAATTTAGGTAATAATTACGCTCCCAGTAAGGATGAACCAAGCTTTTTTAGTGATTTATTCTGCGTGTTATCATCACTGCAGGGTCATTATATTTTAGCTGGAGACTTTAACTGTTCTCTTCATCCTAATGTAGATAAATCATCACACTTAGACAAATCGCACAGCCAGAGTAGAGAAACCATTCTTCAGTTTGCCAAGGAATTAAATCTTAAGGATATATGGGGAGACAGAAACCCTGGAGTATCAATGTATTCCTGTTTTTCTAGCGCACATAAGTCATACTCACGAATTTATTACTTTTTGATCTCAGCTAGTCTCTCATATAAAGTAAAAGACTGTGACTATGGCAGTATTCTGATTTTAGATCATGCCCCAGCCAATTTGGTATATGTAGATCCAGGGCTGATACGAGTTCTCAACAAAAATGGCAAAAGAACAAAGACCTAATGGTATACCTTGAAAAACAAATTGATGAATATTTTAAGTTCAATACTTCATCCCTATGCATTAGGTGGGAAGCATTTAAAGCCTTCGTCAGACGTCAAATAATTAACTTTACAAGCTCAGAGTCTAAGAAGGCTAAACAAAAATTGATCCTATTAGAATCAAAAATTGAAACCATTGAGAATAGGTACTTTGTGAATCCTTGTCCCAAGCTACACCAAAGCTTGCTGTTATTAAGAGCTCAGTACAATGAAATTTCAGCTACAAAAGCAATAGTTAATTTACTGAGACTTAAACAATCCGTTTATTACCAAGGGGAGAAATTGGGCGAAATTCCGGCTTGACATATAAAACATTTCCAATTAGAAAGATCAATCACTGTATTACAGAATGATGAGGGGGAAATGATCTCTGACCCTGCCACAATAAATGACTCTTTTAAGGTCTATTATGAAAGGTTATACAGATCTGAAATAGCCCCAAGCGAATTAGACAATATTTTTTGACAAAATAAATATTCCTATAATAAAGGAAGAGGAATCTTTGAGACTGGGGGGGGGTAACTTGACTTTGAAAGAGATCTCAGAGGCAATAATGAATATGACATCTGGAAAAGCTGCAGGGCCAGACAGTCTGCCGAATGATATTTATAAAAAAATTGTATCCAAATTAAAGAAACCTCTTTTAGACATGTTTTCTGATTCTACTCAGAAAGGGATACTCCCTCCTACTTTAAGAGCGGCCTTAATTACTCTTCTTCCAAAACCTGGGAAACCTAATGATAAGTGCGAAAACTTGCGACCAATTAGTGTCCTAATTTCAGACTTAAAGTTACTTTGTAAAATATTAGCAAGGAGACTGGAGACTATTAACGAAGATCAAAACGGGTTCATTGTTGGTCATCAAGGATTCCATAATGTAAAAAGGGTTTGAAATATCTTGCATGAGCGAAGGGGGGGCATCAGATACAGCTTTCTTTTCATTAGATGCCGAGATGCATTTGGTAGGGTAGAATGTCCTTATTTGTTTGATCTCTTTGGTCACTTTGGTCTGGGAGAAGGATTTTGTGATTGGGTTAAGCCCTTATATAGAAATAATCACCAACAATATTATCTCAAAACCCATAAAAATCAGGAGAGGCTGTAGACAAGGTTGCCCCCTGTCCCCCCCTTTTATTTATAATTGCAATTGAACCACTCTCGCTATAAGAGACTCATGCTACGATTACAGGTATAAAGATTGGAGGGCTCGACCATCAAGTAGCTCTTTATGATGTAATTCTCTTTCTTGAAAATCTGGAGAAGTCTGTTCCGGCCCTTTTAGATATAGCTGAGAAATTCGATTATATTTCCGGGTACAAAATTAATAACTCAAAATCCTCCATAATGTTTTTGAACCCAGAGGAAAGGGCGAACCCACCTAAATACACCTGCCTGTTTAAAAATGGGAACAATTTTACTTATTGAGGAATTCATATTGTCCCAAAACTGGAAGATGTGGTGAAATATAATTACGGTCCAATTATGGCTGACATTTCAAAATCAGTGGAGAGATGGTCAAGCCTCCAAATTTGGTTAATTGGTAGAATAGATGTGCTAAAAATGAATGTTCTTCCTTAGGTTCTGTATGTGTTTCAAAATATTCCCTTGCCGCCTCCTGCAGACTTTTTCGCTAAATTTAAAAAGCTGTTTAACCAGTTCCTGTGGAATAATTGGCGTCCAAGGCTGTTTGTCCCTTTTATACTTGCCCTTTGATAGAGGAAGGCTACAATGCCCTAATATGCTCTGGTATAATTGAACAGCCCAATTAAGAACTGTTATGTTTTATTATACTATAGAAAAGCCCCCTGCATGGAGTAATATTGAGTCATCAGCCAGGTGAGTTTTTAGCTCAGTTTGGGGCAACAACTATTTTGCTCCAGGTAGAGCTGACGGTGGTTTTAAAATATGGGCAGACTTGGGGTTGGGACTAGTGAAAGATGCATTTGGGGAGGGTGGAAGGCTTTTTTTACCTTTAAACAGTTAGTCTCTAAATTTAATATCCCCAGAAAACATTTTTTCAAGTACTTGCAACTCAAGCTGTGAGTTTTATCAGGTCTTACCAAAACGATGTTACACATATCCATCCGATGTCCACACGAGAGAAAATTCTAACTAAAAACCCCTTTGATAAAGGTATGATATCTGAACTGTATGGCTTGCTGGTGGCATCTTCTCCAGACTCCTCTGCCACTAAGCTTAATACATGGAGTAATGATTTACAGGAGGAATTGACAATGGAACAGTGGAGTAAAGCTTGTAAGGTGGCCCAAACACAGACGGGTAACACGCCTCTAAAAATACTGCAATTCAATTGGTTAATGCGAGTGTATATAACACCAGGAAAACTTCATAAATTTAATATGCATATACCTGACCTCGGGAATAGATGTGGAGAGGAAAAAGGCACACTGTTCCATTGTCTGTGGTCATGTCCAAAAATAAAGGAATTTTGGGAAGAGTAATAATACAGGAGAGCTTGTCAATAAGACTAGTGTTGGAACCCAAATTTTTCATACTGGGCTTATACCCTGTAGGACATAATATAAATCGCTATGAAAAAATCTTCATAAACACGGGAATATTATAAGCAAAGAGAGTGATCGCTCTAACATGGAAAAAGATTGCCAATCCAAGTATTATACAAAGGTTCAGAGAAGTGTCCTTATGTTTACCACTGGAAAAAATTACATATATTCTAAAAAATAAGAACATTTTCAGAAAGTGTGTGTCGGGGTAACATTCAGTATATTAAGAACAATGATTTGTCTTATTTACTGCAGGAACAGCATTATAATTCCCTGTACAGGACCACAATCATACGCTATAATCTATAAGATTCTTTTATGAAACCTGGACGGTCTCTCATGGGCCCAAGTGCCTTTACTAAATGTCTAGTCTTGTCCTATATTGTTGTAATTATGTGTGTCAGTTTGGTGTTCTTTTTGTATTTCTATAAAACCTTCAATAAACATATTGTTAAAAAAAAAAAGTTCAGAGAAGTTCATTAAAGCAGTTTTGAAAAAATTAGGCTTTTAAACCTAATATTCCTCAGTTAGCATGAACGTGACAGTATCACCATTTGTCTATAGAAGAACTTAAAAAGTCTGTAAATTTTGTAAAATTGAACTTTTTGAGGGACTTCAGATAGACCCCAGTAACATTATTTATTTCCTTTTTTATTTCTCTTATCCAGGAAGTCGGAAATTTACATTTGGGCAAAAGAACGCATTTCTGTACATCATTCATAATATTCACTGGATTAAAAAGGTCCATAATAAGCGATGGCAGTGATTTCACCTCCTGCCAGTACACACTCTATGTGAAAAACTCAAAATTATTTCCTGCAACCACACGGAACAGATGGTCCATATTTATCAAGCTTTCCAGAGGAAGAGGCAGCTTTAGTGGGACATCTGATCACACATAGTTATTTCCATCACATTTCAAACACTGCAGGCCACTTTACAATGAGATCTGAAATCATCTGTTTACATCATATATGTGTAAAAGACTCAAGGAGGATTTATATAATATAATATTATAACTCTATCAACATACATTCTCGCTCCTTATTTGAAAAAAGTATCCCATTCGATTCAGTGCTGGTGGCATTTTACCAGGAATGAATTCTGCTGTCCTGAAGACTTCACGAACTGATTCTGCGTTGTAGCTTATACTTACAGGGAGCACACTGGTGGCCATTTTGCGGTGCAGCAAGAGCTCATTCAGCAAGAGCTCACTACTCACTTTAGTGAGTAGTACAGAATATTCCAGACTTTGGCCTTGATGCTTTGGCCTCACTGTGTTTTGTCAGTACATCAAAGCCTGGTACTGTGTCACAGGGTGCCGTCATGTCTGTCTTCCTTCTGGTTCTCTCTTTTAAGTTATGCTGTCATAGCCAGTCATGGAGTCCCTGCTTGCACTCAGCACTGATAAACTCTTCTTTAACCAGTACACTTATGAGCATACCTAACAACCTATCGCTCTGTTTTAGTTGAGGTACACATGCTACTTCTGAGATACCAGTGATCCTGATCCTTCTGCTCTCTGAATCCTGTGATCCGTCCTGATGTGCTAGTACTGGTTAGTGTTCCTATCTTAGAAGCCTTTCGTTCCTGCTGCTTATGATCCGTGTACACTCAGAAACTGTAAAGATGTTAAACTATACTGAAGTTTTTGCTACATGGTTTGTATTTTTATCTGGTTTCCCTTTTGAGTCTTGTTCCTCTCAAGGTTTCCTCCTTGCGCCAACACAGGGTTGCTCATCGTGGATGAATAGGGTTTGTAGAGAAGATGTTTAAATTCTTTTCCATATTTTTTTACTATGTAAAGCTACTTTGCAACAATGTCAACCATAAAAAGCGCTATACAAATAAAACTGAACTGAACTAAATAATGAGCAAGTATGAGGATCTGAGTGATTTTGACTCTGTGAAGGCTAAACGACTAGGCCTGTTAATCTCCAAAACAACAGGTCTTGTGGGGTGTTCCTGGTATGCCGGTGAACTGGTAAGAGCGTGTGAAGGCTAGTCTGTCTGGTCTGGCCCCACAGCAGAGCTTCTGTAGCACAAAGTGCTGAAGCTGTTAATGCTGGATATGATAGGAAGGAGTCAGAACGCACAGTGTATCACTGTATGCTGTGAATGGGGCTGCCTAGCTGTAGACCACTTAGGCTGATCAGTACATGTACATGTGTATATCCGTAGGTCGGTATGTATATAGTTTTGAGAGAATATTTTCTCATGAGAGATGAAGCCCTCTTCCTTATCCATCTTCCCTTGAGACAATGTAACCTGGCTCACTGAGGCTAATCACGCTGTCACAGAGCATTAGTGGATTAGTTCTAGTGTACCGAGTTATTTCTGTCACCTCTCGGTCAACCCTGAGTGCCTCCTAATACTAGAAGTGAAATAAGCAAGCATTAAAAAGACACAAAATAGCAAATTGGGAGCATGTCTCGACTCTACTGCAGTTTACTCAGTCTGGCATTAGAACTCGACTTGAGTGGCATGTTGGCCTATTAATAATGCCAAAGTAGACAAAGGGAGGGTGATATGCATTTTTCATGACTAACCTAATTCCTTTGACACAATCACCACTTCTTTTCTATATCATCCATAAATCCATACAATTAGATAAAATCAGATTTGATTTCAGGGCAGCCTGGTGGCTGCACAGCAAGAAGGTTGTAGGTTTGAGTCCAGGGCTCGGCGAGGGTGTTTTTGTGCCAAGTTCTCCCCGTGCTTGCATTAGATTCCTCTGGGTACTCCGGTTTCCTCTTGCAGTCCAAATGCACATTAGGCTAATTGGCTGTTCCAAATTGCCCCTGGGGGGGGCATTGTGTGCGAATGGTTGTGTGTGTGTGTGTGTGTGTGTGTGTGTGTGTGTGTTGCTATCGACTGGCAAGCTGTTCAGGGTGCACCCTGCCTTTGCCCAGAGTCAGCTGAGACAGGCTCCAGCCTTCCCACAACTTTAGTAGGATTCAGTGGTTCGGCGAAGAAATTACTGAACGAAAGAATTTTTCTTTAGTTTAATATGTAGGTAAAAAATTTGCTTTCATACACCATGGTTCCACTTTACATCCATTTTGTTAGTTCATTCATCTTCTTCTGAACCGCTTATTCCTACTTAGGGTCGCGGGGGGGCTGGCGCCCATCTTAGCCGACTCTGGGCGAGGGCGGGGTACACCCTGGACAGCTCGCCAGGCCATCGCAGGGCCA
>JAOUQZ010044230.1:0-11843 GCA_028564935.1 Neosilurus hyrtlii | reverse complement strand
TAAGTGAAATCATGTGTGTGTGTGTGTGTGTGTGTGTGTGTGTGTGTGTGTGTGTGTGTCGGTGTGTAGACTCCTGTACAGGTGCCGTAGACCCTGGTCCATGTTTTGGGATCCTCCATCGTTACTTCTACAACTCTTCCATCATGACGTGTCAGATGTTTGAATACGGAGGCTGTATGGGCAACCAGAATAACTTTCACACTGAGAAGGAGTGTCTCCAGACCTGCCGCACGGAGGGTGTGTGTGTGTGTGTGTGTGTGTGTGTGTGTGTGTGTGTGTGTGTGTGTGATCACCAGCACTGACGTGTTGCATTAAAGTGCAGTCACATTATATCACTAACGAGACTAAAGTCTGCAGGAACCCTTTAAAGTTCAAATTTTATCTCTGACTGTTTCAAAGCGCTGACACTGGAGACTCCTTCCATACATCTTACATAAACATCTCACATTAACAATTTCATTTAATCCATTGATTATTACCGTACTGTCTGCTGTACACACCCCTGTACACACCCCTGCACACACCCCCGCACACACCCCTGTACACACCCCTGTACACACCCCTGTACACACCCCTGTACACACCTGTACACACCCCTGTACATGCCCCTGCACACACACCCCTGTACACACCCCTGCACACACCCCTGTACACACCCCTGCACACACCCCTGCACACACCCCTGTACATGCCCCTGTATACGCACCCCTGCACACGCACCCCTGCACACGCCCCTGCACACACCCCTGTGTATGCTCTGTTAATATAGAAACAATAAGGTATTAAAATGGGTGCATCAATATAAATAATATGATACATTAATAGAGTCAGAGCTGCTGTTGTTTAACATTAATCACCTTCTGACCAATCACAATCTTGTGTTCTCTCACATGACCAGCTGCCTGTCGGCTCCCGATAGACGTCAGTTCATGTAAATTGTCTCTGCAGTTCTGGGCTTTCGACTCGGCCAACGGAAAGTGTGTGTCCTTCAACTACGGTGGGTGTAACGGCAACGGAAACCGTTTCTACACACAGAAAGAGTGTGAGGAGTACTGCGGCGTGAGCAGAGATGGTAAATGCACACACACACACACACACACACACACACACACACACACACACACACACACACACACAAACACACCATAAATAAAGATATCATAAAAATACATATCATATATTTACACTGTTTTATTCTTTGTGTTGTTGTTTTGATAATAAAGGAACATTTACTTGTACACAACACATTTATATAATTATATATATATAAGAATATTTCCAGTTTATACTAACTGCTGTGTGTATCTGTAATATTCCAGGTGATGAAGAGTTCCTCAGTGTGAACTAAAGACAAGTGGGAAAATGTCAAGAAATAAACTGAACAATAGCTGAGATTTGTTTTCTTTTTAGTGTAGAAATAATAAAGATTTCATGATAAACACATTCAGTATCACCACTGGGTTTTAGAGTAAAATTCTGCTGTTATGTCAAAAACATTTTGAAATTTATTCTTTGGAAATAAAATGTGTAATATTAAAAGAGATTTTTTTTATTATGATTTCACACATGATAAACATGGCGTATGAGAGGCCGAATTAAAATGTATTAAAGGTGCTGTACTCTACTGGTTAATGCATAGTGCAGATGCATTTTAAGGAATTAAAAAAATAAAATTTCAACAATAAAATAAAGCAAATTCTCTATAGTTTATAATATTGCAACAGTTTGGGGGCGGAGCTAAGTATGAACTTGCTTAGTGATATCACATGACGCACTCACTGGTTTGAGCCTATCACGTCTGATATGCAAATTATTAGAAGATGGCAGTAACACTGATGATGGAAACTTTCAGCGGAAGAATCCAGTCAGCTACAGGACGGTACGTCACTAAAGACAGCGATGAAATGTTATATTTCTATTTTTGGAGGTTAATAGATTAGTCAGAGCAACATTGAGGCTATAAATTAAGACTGAAATGACACTGATAAGTGGGCGCTAGTTTATTAGCAGGTCATTAACTGACTAGCTAAGTTAGCTAACATTACTTGCCTATAAAGAATTTGATTTGGCATTGGGTTCTAATTTGCATATTAATCCATATTCATAATTCTGCCACTTTAATGATGATGATGATGATGATGATGTGAGATCACTCTTCCATTACAAAACAGTTTATTATTCTGTATAAATGTGTTTTATTTTTCTTTAAATGACAATAATGTAATTTCAGCTGTGTTCACCAGGGGTCAGTGTTGTCTAATCTCTGATTCAGGCTGTTGCACAGATTCCACCTCACAGCTCAGTGTGTTGATATCTAAGGTCAGGGTTGAGATGAAGGACACTGTTCTGAGATCAGGGCAGAATGAGGAGTTTCTGCCTCGAGCGGCGGCATTCCTGTTCCGGTTTCCTGTCCCGCAGATTCCCAGCGTTCCCAACCAGCAATACCGGCAAGAGAATGCTGGGAATATCCGGAGAGGAAAAAGGAACTGACGACTTTCTGTGAACTTCCGGTCAGGGCCACATCACCTGCTCGCCCACACACACACACACACACACACACACACACACACACACACACACACACACACACACACAGCAATATAACAGAATGATGGACGCCAATAAACCTTCACTGAAACACGTACGCAAATTTAGAGACTACAGAAAAAATCACAGAAATAATCGGAATGTGTTCAGCGTTTCCTTAGAGTTTCTTCTGCATGAACTCAGAGCGGAGCTTACAACAAAATAAGAACAAGCACCAACCCGACGTTCCTATAATTCTTTTCCAATCATTTTTTTAGAGGGATTCCAGATGTTAACAGGTTTCCAATACATCTGGATGTAGCTGCATGGCTCCATGAAGCTCATTAGTGTCATATCACAAATCATTCTTAACCAGCGTGTACAAATCTTATGCAAATGATATGAAACGCATTAGCAGATGGACCTCTAAAGCTTCATGCGAACTAAGCTTGCACAGTATGATTTCTAAACATAAACTAGAGCAATAAACAAATATTTTCAAACACAGCTAGAACCGAAAGTCAGCACCCAGCTCTGCAACAAGCTAGCCAAGTAGTTAGCGATCTTAGTGGCTAACAAACTAGCTAGCAGGTGAGCGTATGTGCTGTTGTATAGGTATGATTGTACAAAACATGAACAAATCATCAAAGTGTAGCTGAAAACTGGTGGGTTTTTGAACAAACAGAATCACACATTGTATTTCTTCAATTTTATACAGAGTATAATAAAATTCCATTTCGATCTCAGTGATATAAATATAGCTTCTTGTTTGCTAATATAATGTTGCTAACTGAGAAAGTTATCCAAACGTTCAGTAAAGTTTTGAAAAGTTTTGGAGGAAAAAAACAAAAAGTATTATTAATTAATTTATTTATTTAAAGTCAGTATTAAGTAGTATAACATTCAGAAACAGGAAGATGGTGGAAGTGGTACAGCAGCGCTGTAGGAATCGTACAGATTAAAATCTCCTTTTAGAGCCTAAAATTTATGTTTATAAAATGTTCTTCTGACCTTAAACTGTCAAATTATCAGTTAAATCACATTTATAGTTTCAGAACAAAATAAAGGAAGAAACATCTCACAGGCGGCACGGCGGCGCAGTGGTTAGCATGCCCACATCACAAGCAAGAAGGTCCTGGGTTTGATTCCCGGGCGTTTCTTTGTGGATGTTCTCTCTGTGCTTCCATGGGTTTCCTCCGGGTACTCTGGTTTCCTCTTACAGTCCAAAAATATGCACAGTAGTCTGTGTCCACCAATTGGTGGTTCCACCCTAGGTGTGAGTGTGAGTATGAATGGTTGTGTGTGTGTTTGGTCCTGTGATGGTCTGGCGAGCTGTTCAGGGTGTACCCCACCCTCGCCCAGAGTCGGCTGAGATGGGCACCAGCCTCTTTGTGTGTGTGTGTGTGTGTGTGTGTGTGTGTGTGTGTGTGTGTGTGTGTGTGTGGCTTGCGCTGGATGAAGCTCATATGAATTTTTAACAAGTTAGAAACCAGAGCGTTGTGGTCTGAGTAAATAAAATAAAAGTGTGTGTGTGTAAAACTGGGATGGGTTAGTGGTATGAGAAGAGTTCTGGCATGTAAATATGTACAGCACAAAGTGTGTGTGTGTGTGTGTGTGTGTGTGTGTGTGTGTGTGTGTGTGTGTGTGTGTGTGTGTGTGTGTGATGGGTTGTTTGGCAACCAGAACAGATTCAGACCATTGGATAAGATCAAAGCTTAAAAGGGTTCTCTTTTCCTTCAGGACACACACATACACACACACACACACACACACACACATACACACACAAGTTTCCATGGAATATCACATCTCAGAATTTCCCACATAAAAACGTTCATATGATGTCACACCTACGGGCTAATTTCTCTAACACACACACACACACACACACAGACACACACAGATGCAAATAAATTGAAAAATGAAAAATAGATCCAGCATATCCTGTCGTACATCTTGAACAACCAGAACCACTCTCCTCTTTGCAGGAGTTTATGATATGAAATGGTTTTAATGGGTTCAGGGTGAAGCTTCAAATAAAAAACATGTCAGAAGTATTGGCACGCGGTAATAAAGTAAGGACAAAACGACGGTATATCGTTACGGATAAAGACACGTAATATACCACGTATATCTTCGTTCTGTTTGTTTTCCCCTATTTTTTTACAATATTTAAAAAGAACATTTGTTTTTGCTGAGACTTCATTGTGTTCCTGACATCATGAAAATTCAAGAGCACCACCTGCTGTACTGGAGCATTCAAGCATTAGGGGTAAAACGATACAGTGCAGAAAATTCGATTATAGGATTGCAAAGGTGATATTTATCCCTTAAAGGTGCCATGTGTAAGATTTTGCGGTATCTAGTGGAATCTAGTGGTGAGGTTCCACACTGCAACCAAGTTGTATGGTTCTGGGCTACTGTAAAGACATGGTGTCGGCTCCTGATGGTGCATCAACAGGGTGCGTGACTATCAACCTGGAGATCACCGGTTCGAATCCAGGTTGATGCCACATCCTTTCGCGACCAGGAGTCCATGGGAGCTAATCAACCGAGCTGTCAGAGGAGGGTGGGATGGCATACGCTCCCCTGTCACACCCAGTGATCACCAGTCAATCCATGGACATCTGGGAGCTCATTCATACAAAAAGGGGCAGATAACGCTTTCCCTCCGAGTGTGTTAGGTCGCCCCCAAATGCGCATGCGCCGAAAAAAGGTGGGTGGCAGCATCGCATGTCACGGGGCCCTTTGCACAGTTGTCAGAGAGCCGAAGCCACAGGAAGAAAAGGAACTTTGTGGTGGAGAAGATGCTTGAGATGGCCCCTCCTACTGACTCCATAATGCTCCCGGACAAACTTCAGTTCTCACTTCAGTGTCTGGAATGATGGTGATACGTGAGTCTTTGTAGTCTCCTGCACCTGTGGACTTTATCCAAGTGCACGTTATGGAAAGATCAATCAGCGATGTTGTGATTGTATCTTCAGATGGGAGGAGACGATAAAGGAAGGGTCAGAACGTGGTGTTGAGTTGGGATTCATTCCACCGAATTCCAGACTTCAAGATGCTTGGGAGCATCTGGCTGAAGCCACCTCTGAAAGAACTCCAGGGAGTCTGCATGGACTGTGTTCAAATCATCAGAAGCAACATGAGAAGGTGTGAGAGGAACGTTCTGCAGTGAGGAATTTACTCGGGTTAAAAAGAAGGAGACCTTTTCCCGTTTATTCCACAAGGAACATCGAACAGACTTTTGTTGTGGGAACGAGAACAGATCAAACAGAATCACAAAGAATCAAAAAGAAGTACTCGAGTTATAAAAGGGGAAAAAAGGATGTACTTATATAAAAACAAGCTTGCAGCTGGACGATGTAATTTAACTTAAGCTCCGCCTCCATTAACACAGTGAAGTATATCAGCATGTATAACAAGTCAAGAAACATCCTGACACTCTTAAAGCTGGCGTTGGTATCTGGAAAGATTTTAAAATAGCATCGCTTCAGGGCTCCAACTAAACCATCCCCTGCCCTCGGAGGTCCTTCCACAGCCACGCCCCCTTCACATGATCAAAATCCGCTCTGACTGCTGGTTCGTACACAGTAGAGTCATACGCAAGCAAGCATTTGATTGGACATTTGATTGGATGTTTGATTGGATATTTGATTGGATATTTGGTTGGACATTTGATTGGACACTTGTTTGGATATTTGGTTGGACATTTGATTGGACACTTGTTTGGATATTTGGTTGGACATTTGATTGGACACTTGTTTGGATATTTGATTGGATATTTGATTGGCTGTAAAGAACCGATATAACACTTAAAGGTTACCAACCCCAGCTTTAACGGCTGATATCTGATCACCACTTTAATGATTATAAATAAACATATGCGTAAATCCCTGACCTGGATTTCATCTCAGCGCTGATGTCATAAGTCAGTACTAAATGATGTGTCGCCTTCGCATCAGTTCATGACCTTGTTTTTGTTTTTTTTGGTTGCTGATATAATCAGACTGAAGGCGAGGAGCCGAGTGTGTGTGTGTGTGTGTGTGTGTGTGTGTGTGTGTGTGTGTACATGCAGGTTGTGAACTAAGAGGTTGTAAAAGCACATTTCCTTTCAGCACATTCAAACCGTTGAGACTGACATGATTCGATGTGAACCAAAGGCCTGTAGGTTTTAAACGTCTTCAGAGACGTGAGAATTTGCCCAACACGGCTGGAGGAAAGAAGTGTAATAAAAAGTTCCAGATCAGGGTTTGTTTAAAAGGACTTTGGTTGTTGAGCTTCCTGTGGTTTGACGAAGCAGCGCTTGCGGTCCTGAACTCTACGCTCAGTTGCACGCCTTGTTTTGCCCGTTGGCTTTCTTTAAACACCATCCACAAGCAGTTAACTTTCTCATTTTCAACAGTCTGGAACGAAGGACAGTGTTGTGGGGGAGGGGACGGGGGAACGAGGGAGGAGGAAAGAGGGAAGGTTTCTTCACCCCTCTTTCACCCTGCACCCTCACCGTCCCCACCGTCTCTACGACTCCAGAACTCCACGGAGGAGACACATTTACACCAGGAAACAGAGAGGGAGGGACGAGAGGAAAGAGAGAGTCACACAGGTGAGAGGAGAGAGAGTACAATGAAAAGAGAGTGAGACAGATAAGAGGAGAGTGAGACAGATAAGAGGAGAGTGAGACAGATAAGAGGAGAGTGAGACAGATGAGAGAGTGAAACAGGTGAGAGGAGAGTAGGAAAAATGATGAGAGTGAGACAGATAAGGAGAAAAGGGGGTCGTGTAACGTGAGAGAAGTGGAGCAGGGATGAAAGAGGGAGACAGATGAGAGCAGAGTGAGACAGATGAGAGCAGAGTGAGACAGATGAGATAGTCACATAGGTGAAAGAAAATATGAGGCAGATGAGAAAGTTAGACAGACTATAAAGTGAGACAGAAGAGAGAGTGAGACAGAAGAGAGAGTGAGACAGAAGAGAGATTTATGCTGCTCGTGTTGTTTGTTGCCTAACAGAAAAGTTTCTGAGTGTAATCTCTTAAAAAATCTTCAGCCATCCAAAGAGAGACACGTTTTCCCCAGTGATGAAAATTCTAATTCTAGAACCTCAGAACCCGACAACAGAGCAGGTAATTTTCTGATCAGAATTAAAGAACCTAATTATATAAACAACCTGAGAACCTTTTTGGAAGAATGTTGGACAAGATTGACTCTCAATAGTAACACCCCAGTAATTTATACCTCCGCATGGTTCTGTGTGGAACCTCGTGGTTCTGTGTGGAACCTCATGGTTCTGTGTGGAACCTCATAACTGTGAGTTTGTGTTAAAGTTGAAAATGTTTTAAATGTTGAACCTTGAGGGACCTTTTTGGGAGTGGAACAGTCCTGTGTACAGTGCCCAGTTCTAGAACAGAAGTTTACATCTAGAACACTACAGGGATTTTCTGATTGTACATCTATCCAAAAATAAAGGTTCTAAGGAGAACCGAACAACAGAACCATGTTTCAAGAGGATAAAAGAATAAAACCCAGGGATTCTATTTTTTTCATTGTGTTTGGGTGTTTGACCCAAAAAAGTTCTCCGTAGAACCCTGCAACACAGTGGTCCAACTTAATATGCTTCAGAAATATAGAACCATTAAGGATGCAAAGAACCCTTGAGGAACCAGAAATGTAACCATGGATACTGTTAGAGAAAAAAAACATCCTGACTTCTCGAACACGAGAACCCGGTAACAGAGTGTTCTCCAAACACAACTCCTTTAAGAGGTTAGAATGTATCTACCCACCCTGGAGAACCTACCTCAACTCTGATGGGTTCACTGGTGGAACCGTTTGGAAATCTAGAATCCTTAACTCTCCAAGGAACCCTCAAGGCTCACACCATGTTCCGTATGGGTTCTCCTTCACCCTCCTCACACAAAAGGCAGATGCCACAGGGGCTGTTGGGTCACACGGGTGACACACACACACACACACACACACACACACACACACACACACACACGATACAAGACATGACTACATGCTATGTACAGCGGCTGTCCCGTCTTACCGAACAGGTCAAAGAGACGTCAGACAGAGTAGCATTTTTAATCCGTTTGTCTCAGTTCTCATGTGTTTCGCCTCCGTTTCTCGTTCTGTGAATGCGTTCCTTGCCAGGTGAGGTCCGTTCAATCCAGCGGAAAGTTTTCGTGCATTCACAAGACGGGGAAGCGACTCCAGTGGGTAAAGACATTCTCTGGTTGTTGTGCACTGGATGTGTGTTTTGTCTGGAACTCATGTGTTCCTCGTCCTGCACGTCAGTTCGAGTCTGTTGATGTCCGGTGTGCCTGACTCGCAGCCGGACTACTAACGGACATGCAACGTGTGAACTGGAGGTGAGACGAACTCAGACCGCATGCTCAGTGGACGATTACTGACGGGGGACACATGAGAACTGACGACCTTGGGATAAGTACAGTATAACTACCGTACATGTGACATCTCTTCACCAGGTCTGAAACGGACGGCGCCGTACGTCCTCCGGGGTATCGTGAGAGTCTAGAGCGGCACCGAGGACGACTTCTACCACAGGATGATTTTCTTTCACAAAGTTTCCATCCGTCTGACGTCCGTTATCGAAGGAATAAACACAGTGTGTGTGTTGAGCTGTTTAAGGAAAATAATCAGCTTCAGGAAGGAAACCGTGTCTCTGATTCATCACCTCACTGCACAACTTTATTATTCCTTACATCACATCACATACCTTCAGACACGCGAGCGACAGGTCTTCAGTACAGAGGAGAGTAAAGGTATGCAAATGTGACACACACGCACACACACACACACACACACACACACGCCCTGCACTAAGCAGCTGCTATGCTAATTACCCACTGATGGGGGAGTGAAAGCCCTTCCTCATCTCCATATCATACTGAAATTGTAAAGCAGTGTGTGTGTGTGTGTGTGTGTGTGTGTGTGTGTGTGTGTGTGTGTGTGTGTGTGTGCAGGGGTGGAGAGGGGGCTTTATCCAATAGAGGTAGAACCTCTAGAGGTTGAACCCAGGAGGTGGACAAAAGAAGGGAGATGAATGGAGGGAGTGAATGGGCGTGTTAGAGAAAGAACAGAATGGAGTGAACGAATGAAAGAAAGGTACAAAAAAACAAGAAGACGAGGGCAAAGGAAGAAGAAACGCTTAACCTCCTGTCTCTCTCTCTCTCTCTCTCTCTCTCTCTCTCTCTCTCTCAGAGCTCACTCGGTTTTTAGTGTTCTACTCATTCATGCTGACGTCCCAGCAGTAAACAAATCTCAGAAATCTGATCTGTGTTTCTTAGCGGTACTGACTCTCTGCTGAGAATCTCATCCAGTGTGTGTGTGTGTGTGTGTGTGTGTGTGTGTGTGTGTGTGTGTGTGTGTGTGTGTTAGAAACTATCAGTGACTCATCAACCAATGTATTCATTCACACTAGTCACCTGTCTCTTGTGGGTTGGGCCTATTTTTAAAAAATATTGATAATTGCTTTATATCATATAAAGATGTCACAGACACACACACACACACACACACACACACACACACACAGGTGCACGTTATAGGATAAGTTGTGAAACAGATCCAGTCCCGATGAGACTTTAAATTTCTGCGCAAAATTCCATTCTGTCCTTTACAGGAACTTCGAAGGCATGCAGAAGGTCATGAAAGGTCATCACTGTAACATTATAGGCTAATATTTTCACTCCCTACATGCTCTATCCGTAGTGTGTGTGTGTGTGTGTGTGTGTGTGTGTGTGTGTGTGTGTGTGAGAGAGAGAGAGAGAGAGAGAGAGAAACACCCATCAAATGAATAATTCTCTATATTATACCTTGTCTGATTCAATAAATGTTTATTAATTTACACTAAGGTTCAACGTTTGGTGTTACTCAGAAATTTCACATTTTCCATGAAAACACAAACTTACATCCAAAATGATGTAACAATTTACAAAATCAATATAAAATATAATAAATTCGCTTGGGGTGAAACGCTCGGCCATCCAGGAGGAGCTCGGAGTAGAACTGCTGCTCCTCCGTGTTGAGAGGAGCCAGTTGAGGTGGTTCGGGTATCTGATTAGAACACCTCCCGAACGCCTCCCTGGTCTGGTGTTTAGGGCGTGTCCGACCGGGACCCAGAACACGCTGGAGGGACTACCTCTCTCGGCTGGAGGAATTCGCTGAGGAGAGGGACGTCTGGACCTCACTGCTTATAACTCCAGGACTCGTCTCTTCACTGTTGAAGGTGATTCTGGTGTTTGGGTGTTTTGCAGGTACTGTTTAATGAAACTGCTGATTGCAGACCCATCAGGTGTCCGTTTCTTAAACTAGAGGCTCTGATGTTCTTGTCCTGTTGCTCAGTCGTGCACCGGGGCCTCAGGCGTCTCTTTCTATCCTGGTCAGGGTCCGTTTGTGCTGTTCTGTGATTCGTGAATGTGATCATTCACAGATTCGCTGGTTATCGGAGAGACTACAGACATTATCATGGGAGGATAATCAAAATAAACACCCTCACCCGCCTGTCATGTTCAACACCTTCCAGCCAATCAGAATCCAGGATTCAGAAGTCCAGCCCTTCATCTTCTCTCTGGCTCATAACTGCTCGTGTGTGTGTGTGTGTGTGTGTGTGTGTGTGTGTGTGTGTGTGTGTGTGTGTGTGTGTGTGTGTGTGTGTTTCTGGCGTCTCAGTGTATGAGTATGTTTGTGCAGTGAAATCGTCCTTTATACCAGCGAACCCTTTTACATAACGATATTATTTATTTATCCCAGCGCTGTAGAACAGAATTCGATGAGTTCCGGGTCGTTCAACGTTCCAGTGAACATGTAGTAATAAAGTAAACATTTAAACCGCACATTGTGAAAGTGTGTATTTAACACAGAGGGTTTGGACGTTCTGCTTGAACTGTTGTGTGGTTGTGAATACTGGCGGTTGGTTCTGGTCTCTGTGTTCCTGTGTGACGCCTAAGAGAGGAAATGCTGGACTTAAACATGAGTCCTGAGGAAGAACCGGGATTTATTCCACAGCTTCGTTTCCATGGAAAAGATTCCTGGAAAGCAGCCTAAACAGTGAGCTTCAGGAACTTCACTTTCCTCAACTCAATACCCGAGAACCCAATACACAAGAACCCAATACACAAGAACCCAATACACAAAAACCTGATACCCGAGAACCCAATACACAAGAACCTGATACTCGAGAACCCAATACACAAGAACCTGATACCCGAAAACCTGATACCCGAGAACCCAATACACAAGAACCTGATACCCAAGAAACCAATACACAAGAACCTGATACCCGAGAACCCAA
>JAOUQZ010044228.1:0-11843 GCA_028564935.1 Neosilurus hyrtlii | reverse complement strand
TTACATTTTGGACAGTCGTACTAAGCATTTCACTACATATTGTACTCTGTATAATTTGTATGTGACAAATAAAAATTGAATTTTAATTTGAAAATTTTTATTTTAATTTGAAACCCCCTTTAAACGTAGGCCGCGCCCCAAACGTCCACAAGACCTTAATGCTGTTTGGAGGCACCTGCAAGAGCTGCGCGAGGCAGGAGTAATCTGCGAGTCTGAATCAAGTTTCCCCACACCCATAGTGGTTGTTAGGAAGAAGAATGCAGATATAAGACTCCTGTGTCGATTACTGAAAATCAAATCTACAGACCATCAAGGATGCGTACACTCTACCTAACCTGGAGGAGACTTTTTCTGCCCTCTCAGGCTCAAAGTGGTTCTCCATTTTGGACCTCAAATCTGGTTATTACAAGATTGAGGTGGGTGATGCTAACAAAATCAAAACAGCCTTTGTGTGTCCCCTGGGCTTCTGGGAGCTCAATAGAATGTCACAGGGCATAACTAATGCTCCCAGCACCATTCAAATGTTGATGGAGTGGTGCATGGGTGACATCAATTTAAAAGAAGTCCTTGTATTCTTGGATAATTTGATAGTGTTCACTCTTGAAGAGCACAAAGCCCACCTTTTCCATGTGCTTAATCATCTCAAAGAATATGGTCTGAAAATGTCCTTGAAGAAATGTAAATTTTTTTTAAATGTCAGTGAGGTACTTAATACACATTGTATCACAAAATGGTGTTGAGACAGACCCACAGAAAGTTGAGGTCCTTAAGACCTGGCCAGGTCCAAGAAACCTCAAAGAGCTGCGTTAGTTTGTGGGGTTTGCTGGATATTACTGAAGATTTTTCAAGATTAGTCAAAGATTGTAAAACCACTGAACAATTGCACTGTTGGGTATCCACTCCTAAGAAAGAATGGTAGATCAAAAGGAGGACCAAGATCAGTACTTTCAGCTTAACAAACCTTTTGGCGGGAGGTGGACGGACACCTGTCAACAAGCTTTTGAAACTATTATTGGCAGACTTACTACAGCCCCAGTGTTGGGTGTTGCCAACCCAAAGCTGGCATATGTCTTGCATACTGATGCAAGCACCATTGGGTTAGGGGCAGCGCTCTATCAAGAGTCAGAGTTGCGAGCCATTGCCGTGGGTTGTCATAGAGTGAATCTCGGTATCCAGCCCACAAACTTGAGTTTCTGGCACTTAAGTGGACTGTGACCGAGAAGTCCTGTGACTATTTGTATGGAAGTTCTTTTACAGTGGTCACAGACGGTAACTCACTTACTCACATTCTGACGACGGCTAGGTTACATGCAACAAGCTATCGCTGGTTGTCTGCAATTTCCAATTTCGATTTCCAGCTTCAGTTCCGAGTAGGGAGACACAATCTCGATGTTGATGGTCTCTCGCGATGCCCACACACTGCATTAGTCAACGAATTAGTGTCTTAGAAAGAGGAGGAGAGAATTCATTGGTTGTTGCATCACCACTTACCTGAGTCCAACGATGTTACTCATGTTTCTTGAAGCACTGTTAGTGCTGTGTGTGAGAAACATCTTGTTTGTCCATCTTTTAGCACAGATAAAAATGGTTCTATTGTTCCTCTTGTGACATCTCTTGCCATGTTATCTGGAGCAATTCCATACAGTTTTGAGTAATGTGATGGGTTTCCAACCATTTCAAACATCTCAGAGGAGGATCTGAAACAAAAGCAGATGGCTGATCCTGCTATATGTGAAATTATTCACTGTTAGGAAACTGGGGACACCTGTTCTCGAAGTGCAAAGAAAGAACTCCCAGAACTTCTCATCTTTCTACAAGAGATAAATAAGCTTGAGCTGCAGAATGGAATTCTCTACAGTAAGAGACAAATTGATGAGGAAACGCATTGTCAGCTGGTTCTGCCAGATTAGTTGTGAGACCTAGTTATGTGCAGCCTTCATGATGACATGGGTCATTTGGGTATCGACAGAACCCTTGACCTCACCCGATCCAGATTCTTTTGGCCCAGAATGGCTAATGACATGGAGAAAAAAAATTAAGAGTTGTAGCCGCTGTGTCTGTCGCATTGCCTGAGAAAGCAGCGCCTCTGGTGAACATTCAGGTTACCAGAACTCTTGAATTAGTCTGCATGGACTTTCTTTCGATAGAGCTGGATCGCAGTAACATGAAAGATGTCCTAGTGATTATTGATTTCTTTACTAAATATATAACAACAGTCGCTAGGTGCCTCTGGGAGCATTTTATTGTTTATTATGGTTTTCCTGAAAAATTACATAGCGATCAAGGATTGGATTTTGAATCAAGAATGATCAAAGAGCTCTGAGATCTTGCTGGGATCCTTAAAGTGTGTACCACACTTTATCACCCAAGAGGAAACCCTGTGGAGAGGTTTAATAGAACCCTTCTGAACATGCTTGGTATACTCAAAACTGATGAAAAACAGCACTCGCGAGATTTTGTGAAACCATTAGTGTACACGTATATCTGTTCTAAACATTAGATGACCGGGTTCTCGCCCTATGAGTTGATGTTTGGGCCACAAGCTCGGCTGCCTATTGATCTTGTCAATGTCCCTTTGAACCGTCACCATCACAAATCTCACTCAATATGTTCAAGCACTGAAAACTCATCTGCAAGAGAGCTATCAAGTTGCTATCAAAAATGCAGCTAAGACTGCACAAAGAAATAAAATCAGGTTTGATAAACATGTGACTGAATCAGTCTTGGATGTTGGTGATCATGTGCTGGTGAAAAATGTCCGCATGAGAGGAAAACATAAGCTGGCTGACAAGTGGGAAGAAACTGTGCCTGTTGGTTTTAATCAGAAGGGCGACCTTCCGGTTTATACAGTCAAGCCAGAAAACAGAGATGGTCCCCTTAGAACCTTGCATAGAGATCTCTTGATGTCATGTGGCTTCTTGTCATCTTTTAAAGCAGAGCGACCTGTACTGTCAACCAAACCTTGCACACGAATGTTGACATCGCACTTCAAACGGAAGCGGATATCAACAAACAAGCAAATGATGGAAGTGAAGGTCAGACAATATGTGCAGTGAAAAGATCCTCAAGACAGAGAAAACAGTCAAAAAGATTGACATATCCAGAGTTAGGGAACCCCTTAGTAACAATTGTCCAATCTCTGTTTCAAAGCTTGAGCACAGTTATCACTGATTCGTTTATGGAGCTTAGGTTAACACCGTTACCTGAACCGGAAATAGTGTGACCTATTTATACTATGCAAAGGGACTTGCATAGAATTAAAGGAGGAGGGTGTAGCCTACGTTGAAATAATCATAACCTAATAAACCGTTAAACCATTACAAAATGTAAGTGAATAAAATAATAACTGATTTTAAGTAACAGACTGGGTGACACGGTGGCGTAGTGGTTAGCACGTCCACCTCACAGCAAGAAGGTCCTGGGTTTGATTCCCAGCTCGGCTGTTTTTGTGTGGAGTTTGCATGTTCTCACCTGTGCTTGTGTGGGTTTCCTCTGGGTATTCTGGTTTCCTCCCACAGTCCAAAAACATGCACAGTAGGCTAATTGGCTGTTCCAAATCACCCCTAGGTGTGAGTGTGAGTGTGAATGGTTGTGACTGATGTCCCTGCGATGGCCTGGCGAGCTGTCCAGGGTGTACCCCGCTCTCGCCCAGAGTCGGCTGAGATGGGCGCCAGCCTCCGCGCGACCCTAAATAGGAATAAGCGGTTCAGAAAATGAATGAATGAATGAATTATTATTAATGATAATACTAAAATAAAAAAATAATAATAACAACAACAATAATAATAATAATAATAACATTGATAATAATAAAATGCACGGGTATTTCTGGGAGCTCTTTTCACTGCTTTGATTGACTCAGCATTTCGCGTTTCCGTTTTGTTTGTTACATGTCGGTACCCGTAACACAAACGTAAACAGAGGTTGGTTGTTGTGTCGTTGATAGCGGTTAGCCTTATTACTTTGAGCAAGAAGTATTTAAAGAAGCCGCGTATTGTATGAAATGTTATTATTAGCCACATCTAGTGGTGTTTTTTTTTTTACTTTTCGGTTAGAGTGGACGCTGAACTTCTACAGTTTTAATTAGACACAGCACCGTAATTTAGCCGGCTAGCTTTCTCCAGCACAGCTGTCCTGTGGTCTGATGCTAATCAGTAGGCTTCAAGAATATGGAGAGAGTTTACACTCAAGGCGTTTGGATAGCCGAGCTTCTGCAGTCACACACCCAAAATTATAAATCTTTCTGGCTGCTCGCTACTCATATGGGAGACCCAAAAGCGGCGTTTCTGCTTGTATTCCCACCCGTTTTCTACCTGCACAGAAGAACCGGTATCGCCATCCTCTGGGTGGCTTCTGTATCTGAGTGGCTTAATCTCGTGTTTAAATGGTAATCAGTAGATATGTTAACACTGTAGATGCTCTGGTTAGGGATGTGGCTTACAAAATAATATGCTACGAAAGAAGTATGGTTAATATTTCCCACAGTGTTATTATTATTATTATTATTATTATTCAGAGTGGCACCGTGGTGTAGACTTGTGAGTTAGGTCATCTGGTTACTCTAACCTGTCCACAGGTGTGTATGGTGGTTCATCCCTGAGTTAGGCCTTTGACTGATTCTGACCTGTGTCTGTGAAAATAGTCATGTGTGTTCTTTCCATTCATTTATATTAATAACTTTGGGTGTCGTCTTGCATGTGAATGGGACATGGTGGCAATGCACTTTGCCTTCACTTCCCTAAAACTCTCTCTCTCTCTCTCGTCCTCCTTAAGTATCCAGGTCCTCCGTGTATATGTTTTCGGAGTGACTTCAAGAGGGATCCCTGAAAGGAGAAAGTGGGAATTTTCCTGCTGGATACTTGCGAAATCTAGCCTGGCAGTTTCTCCCAAATCACATGTTGTGCTCTATGATGCTGACCTTTGACCTTTCTGTGGCCTTTAACATTATTGGATCTTTATTTGAAGTGAATCTGTTTAACACCTCTTCATTTTTCAACTCGAAATCAGTGAGTGAGGGTAGAGAGACTTACAGAGGCAATTGCAGTGTATGTTAAGTGGCCAAATCCGAAGCATTTGTAACACCCCAGTTTCCATGTTCTACCTAGAAAGACACCCACATCTTTATTTTTCACAGACACAGAAGTCCTATTCAAATAAATACAGGCAATATGATAAGAGGAAGGGTTAAATCTCAAGGTTTGTTTTCATGGGTGTGAATTACTTAAACAAGACAGTAGTTCATAAAACAAGACAGTAGTTAAAAGTATTAAACAAAAACCGGCAAATAGCTTAGTTTACTCATAAAAAAATCTGATTGTTTTTCTCCCGATATGGTTTGTGAAAAAAATCCTAAAAGTAGTTGGTTCGTGAGAAAACACTGAGAATTTAAAGTTGACTCTGAGATTTATTGAATCAAATACACTACTAACAAGTTAAGTGTTGATTACGAATGAGTCAAGTTTTAGGTGAACCATGGCAGCTGACAAGTTAGTCTGAAGGGTCAGTTAGATGATTCCGTAGCAGAGGATTAATGATTGTTAAGGCATTGTGAGTTTTTATTAATGAGCATAACGTCTTGAATGGTATTCTGTAATATATCAGCGAGTAAGCTGTTATGAGAAATTTAGCTTAAGTGTAATGGGGGAAAAAAATCGATGAGAGGAGGTTGTTCTCAGTCAAATGAATTGAGTTATACTGTAGTGTGCAGTGAAGATTTTACGGCACCACTTTTGTCTAAAAGGGCTCCTAATAAAAAGAAGAAAAAGTTTTTTGTGAAAACTAGGATTAAGCGGTTCAGAAAATGAATGAATAAAATGAATGTATTGAACAATGCTGTTGTAGGCAATGAGGACCAAAATATCATTCCGACAAGTATATTGAGGTAAAAGTATGGCTAATAAATAAAAAAACTGAAAATACCAATTTTTCAGAAAAATTTCAGAAAAAGTTATCACAAATTTTGACTTTTGCATAACGAATGAACTTCAAACCATATGGAATGGTTTAGTGAAAGAAATAAGGAAGAAATAAAAAAAAAGTGAACACTACGCCTGAAAGGTTAAATGCTCTAATTAAAGTAAAGGGTCGCCACAAATACTGACTTTTTTCCTCAATTTTTGTTATTTTTGTTATAACTATATATTGTTGTTTGTTTACTTATTCTCATCAACATGATCCCATATTACATGAAATAAATACTTGAATAGTACTTGGTTTATGATTTATCTTCATTTTGTTAAGTGTGTAATCATCACTACGTCACTACTGTAATTTTTTTTATTTCTTCACTCGCTAAACCATTGCTATTGTAGGCAATGAGAACTAAATAACAGAGAAGTAATTTTTTACTTTTTATTAGGAGCCCTTTTAGACAAAAGTGGTGATGTATAATCTTCACTGCACAACTACTGTATATAAAAAGAGGAACGAAAGAAAAGAAACTGGTGAATATGACTTGACAATCTTCACAACTTCAACAATGCTGAATTTCAGGATCATCAAAAAAAAGCTCAACTAATCGTATTTGGTCCATTTTAACATAGCATTGTGTTTAATGGAAACGGGTTTGCATGTCGTCTCGGTGTTCTTTTCTGGTTTTTATTGATGATTAAATCTGAACAAATCCTTCAAGCATTCAACCAGTTACTCAAACACACCCATGAACAGACAGGAGGGAATTTTATTTTTAAAACTAGTGGATAGTAATGAAAATGGATCTTAACTTGTTGATCACAAGTGTATAAAGTAATGTCTCTGTATGTCAAACTATTGAAGAAAAACTATTTTAGGCATTTGACCCTGGTCTGTCCTTGAACCAGGTTGAATGAGTTCCAAAATCTTATCAATTCATCTGCTACTTATGGATTAAAATATGTAATTATTGTGATTAAAATCAGTTCAAGACGTTGGTGAGAAATGAACCCGACACTGGATGGAAATAAATGTCATGTTGTTTAAGTTTGTTGAAACAATGGCATGATGATTATGTGCTTTAAGCAAAGCTTAAGGCAGAACAACAACAACAACATTATTGTGTGTGCAACTTTTATTTTTGGCTGATCAGTGTACGGGTTTGGTGGTTGTTTTTTTTCCTGATGTATGTGTATTTGGAATCAGCCAATCCTGTTGTCCTGTCCTGTGTTCTCTCTTTTACAGGGTGTTGTTTGGGGAGAGACCGTACTGGTGGATTGGCCAATCAGGGTTATTTGTGAAAAACAGCCCTATGGTCCAACAGTTCCAGTCTACCTGTGAGACAGGGCCAGGTCAAGAACTACACAAGTCACTAACATGCTGCTTGCTGCTCACTGTTCGGTGTTCAGTGGTCCTGTGTGTTCTGGGCTGCTATGGAAACTTTAAAATATTTATTTGAGGTTTTTTTTAGTTGTTACCTCTTAGCCATAAATCATTGCCTGCCTCAGTGTTGCCATTTCCGTCGCTGTCCCCAAAGTCAGTATCTAATACCTCGACAGCTACACATGAATTTTTCTATGAACATCCTCTGGGCTTGGATCTCCAAGATGACACTGTTTTGTTCATCTGACCTTTAACCTTTACACATTGAACACATGCTTATACATTTGCCTGGGCTATTTCTCAAGACTTTCTTGGTGGATCATCCTGAAATCTGGCATTCATGTTTCCTATGGTGTGTAGGTGTGCATAGCCTTTGTCTCTGTTTGACCTTGACCTCGTTGAATTGACCTGGACCGTGTACATTTTGTCTAGGCTATTTCTCAAGGACTGCTGGGTGGATCATTTTAAAATTTGGCATGCATGTTTCATATGGTGTGTAGGAGGCTTGTCAGTTTCTCTGTTTGACCTTTGACCTTGTCACGATGACTATGACTTTGTGAATTTTGTCCAGGCTATTTCTCAATAACTACTGGGTGGCTGAGGGGTTTTGGCATCTCTGATGGCTATTTTTATTTGTTGACTGTGATGTTTTGATTTGTTGGATGGTTATAAGTACCATAATCAGTTATGCATTTATTTATTATAACTTACATAGCTGTAATCAGTGTTTCTAATACAGAGATTTCTGTTTTTGCAGGTAGTCCCTCAGGCCATGCCATGGTCACTGCGGCAGTCTGGTGGGTGGTGGTGTCAGCCCTGGCCTCTTTTCTTCGTTCTCGCTCTGGGAGGTAAGTCAGAATATCACAATGGTGCAGGCTTCAGATTCCTGAGTTATGGGATTGTCTCTGAACGATGTAGCGATCATGAATCATTGCATGCAGTAATATCTTGAACATGCGCGAATAATAACACTTACATGCAGTAATGTATCTAATGTGCTTTTGTTATGTGCAGTAAGGTCATAGCTGCCATCCCTTATATTCTCTACATGTTGCTGCTCGGGGCAGTTGGTCTATCGCGGGTCTTCATTCTGGCTCATTTTCCACACCAGGTCATCGCCGGAGTTCTGACGGGTCAGTGTTGTTTCAGTATGTTTTTATCACTCTTTTTATAACACACCTCACACAACAGCTCTACAGAGTAAAACTTTAAGTCTTGATGCTTAATTTACATCGATTCCAGATCATATTTTAATCCTTTCAGTTTCCTGTTCATGGCTTAACAAATGAGCAATAATCATACAGAAATAAGATTTCAAATTCAAATATAATCAACAACCCATTAAACCCTCACACCTCTCCCTCTCTTTTCCCCTTTCTCTTTTTAAAAATGGGTTCCGTCCATCCATGCGACTTGTCAGTGTTATAACTTTGGAAGAAAAGGACATAGAATCATTAAATTTGGTGTGTGGGTATGTATAGGAAAAATACAATAATAGAAATACTGAAGTGGTTGTAGTGCAGAGGTCGTGTTGTGGGCATGTACAGTGTGTATGAATGTACAAAAAAGTTGTGTGCGGGTTGTCTGAAATCTTAGCAGTTCAGTAGCCTGATGGCTTGTTGGTAGAAACTGTCCCTGAATCTGCTCGTGCGGGTCCGGGTGCTCCTGCGTGAAGAGTGTGTGGCTGGGATCAGAGAGGATCCGCTGGGCCTTCCTGTGCCACGGCGCTGTGTGTAGAGGTCCTGGATGCCTGGCAGTTCAGTCCAGGTGATGCGTTGTGAAGATCTGACCACCTTCTAAAGAGCTTTGCGTTCCTGCTGCCGTACCAGGTAGTGATACAGCCAGACAGAATACTCTCGATGGTGCATCGATAGAAGTTGGTGAGTATTCTGGAGTCCATGCCAAACCTCCTCAGCCGCCGAAGAAAGGTGAGCCGCTGTCTCGCTGCTTTTGTGATCACACCCACGTGATGTGACCAGCTCAGATCCTCGGTGATGTTGATTTCCAGGAACCTGAAGCAACTGACTCTCTCCACCTCTGTCCCCTCCATGTGTTTAGGGGTGTTCCCTCCACCCTGCAGTCTACTGTAGTTCACGATGTAGTCCCTTGGTCTTGCTGATGTTGAGCAGCAGGTTGTTGTCCCGGCACCATGATGTCAAGGCTCTCACCTCTGCTCTGTAAGCAGACATGTCTCCATCTGAAATGCAGCTGATGATGGTGGTGTCGTCTGCAAATTTGATGCACGTGTTAAAGCTGTGTGTGGTCATACAGTCATGGGTGAACAACATGCACAGCAGGGGGCTGTAGTCTATTTTCTTGACCTTGGACCCATGGTCTATTTTTTCCCTTTCTTTCTTTTTTCTTTCTTTTTTGTCTTTTGTGACAGTGAAATTTAATGTAGCGTCAACCAAAGCACTGTGTATAAGCAGTTGCTATAGCAACGGTATACTAGAGGGAATGCATTAGTGTAATAAACCTGTCCCTTACATTACAGCTGGAACTCCTTTGATAAGTGCAGTAATAGAGTCTCCTGAGTGAAGAATTAAACCACAATGTGGTATAAAATGTAATTAAAAGGTTAAGGGGGATTCAGTAGCCATGGTATAAATAAAGTTCAGATATGGTAAAGAGCCATATGTGGAAGCATGTGGTTGAATTGTGTGATTTGGGTTTTCTCAGGCATGATGCTGGGAGTGATTTTAAACCGCACAGTGCCAGATTGTCGTTCCCTGCTGTTCTTCCTGTGCTCCAGCATGGCTCTGCTGTTCGGAGCGCTGCTCATGCATGCTGGGCTGAAGCTGGTTGGCATCGACCTCGCCTGGTAAGTCCAACATTGTTCTACGCTTTGTGTCTTTAGGAAGGAAACATGTAGAGCGGAAACTGACACAAAACCTGAGTTATTGACTGGTCTAGGAGGAACGGAGAGATCACATGATTTACATTATTGAATATTAGTGGGTTATATTACATCTGTCTTTTATTTATTACAGTATGATGGAATTTACTTTGCAGATTAATTACGTCATCCTTTTTAAGCAATTTGCTATCATTTAATTTTGTAATAGTAAAGATCAGAGTGTAAAGTCCAGAACTTTGCCAGAATGTTGATGAAAAACTATGTTGAGGTTCAAGATTTTACTCAAACCCTTAAGTGGCACATTAACAAATCAACACACATCAAGGTCTGTTAAGGTCTACTGTGCTCTGCTATGATTTGATTGGCATCAAATCATAATAGTTGTGGAAAAAATGTTTACAGTAATTTTGCCATGATTAGTGGCATCACGAATGGCATCTTTAGTGGAATCACGAATCCGCCAAGTCCCCCCAAGATCATCATGAGTCTGCCAGGTATTTCTCGAGATCATTATGGGTCTGCCAAGTCGTCCAAACCCCGCCCCAGGGATCATCACCGGTCCTTCAAGTCCCCCCGGGGATCATCACGGGTCCTCCAATTCCCCCCCTCGTTTGCTGTGTATGGAGCTCTATCTGTAGATCAGTCAGGTGGTGTTGCTGAATATAATTGAGCGATATAGACTTATATAAGTTCTTGATCAATCGAACATCACATTAACCTGGTCCTCATTTGTTGTCTTCATTTAGTCTTTTATTATTTAACATTTGTACCTTTTATTATTAAACTCTGCAACACAGTGATATACAGGATCGGACTCACTGACCCTACCTATCTACCTTCTTTAACAAACTCCAGGTCTATTGCATTGGCCAAGAGATGGTGCTCTAAGTCTGAGTGGATCCGAATGGACACGAATCCTTTCTCTTCTCTGAGCCGTGACGCTGGCGCACTGCTCGGGCTGGGGCTTGCACAGTTCTGGAAGCCAGGAGGATGGGCACTTCCATGGGTACCGAAGACCCTCTGCATGGCGTTGTCATCTATGGCTCTGTACCACGTGAGCCGTTTCCCTCTTCCTACAGCTCCAGCCCTCCTTTTTTACTCCCTTTTTTTCCTCAAATATCTCCTCGTACCCCAGGTAGTCATGGTGCTGGTACCCGGGCTAGTACATCTCCTCACAGCCAAACCCAAGAGAGACTAAACAAAGGACGAACAGCTGCCAGGTCCATCATGTTAGTTGAGTAGCTGTAAGTCATAATCGTACCAATGATAGAGTGATGTATTCAGAAAAGCTTAGAGTTTTAGAAATACATGAAAGATACCCAGTGTGACTGTATTCACAGATTTATTCTTCATCAAAATTATTCAGTGAGTGCAACTGTACAATGCAGCATTTACATTCCTTAATGATATGTCTGTCAAATTCAAAAACATTGAAGTAAAATATAAAAACCAGTCAGTGAAGGTTTGAATACAGCAATATTTATTGTAATAATAATAAAGTAGTACTTATAATACATTCGGTCTCTGTATTGCCAGAGCTTGGTCCGCATTGGTAACAACATGTTGAATTCGTTTCCAGTGGGGTTTGGACTCCGCCAAGGCTGCCCTTTGTCACGGGTTCTGTTCATAATTTTTATGGATAGAATTTCTAGGCGCAGTCAAGGTGTTGAGGGCTTCTGGTTTGGTGGCCATA
>JAOUQZ010044227.1:0-11844 GCA_028564935.1 Neosilurus hyrtlii | reverse complement strand
ATCACCCATTTTGGCTACATTTCTCTGAGATGGCTCTTCAGATTATGTCATATTTGTTATACTTATCAGTTATTCACATGCCTTCAGTGACTTTGTCATACAGCCGCATGGCAAACAGAAGTTTGTTTAAGCCGCATGGCTTATTAGGGTAAGAACAAAAGAGGTGGAGGCTGCTCAGTGGTACTAAAGTCCTTTTTTAAAATATATTTTTATTATATTTTCAAGCAATGAACAAATACAGCACAAGGTTTTGACCACAGTTGAACATGTACATTACCAATATAAATAAACATCTTAAGGAGGAGATATAATATAAGATCAAATAAAGATGGGTATAGGTTCAACAATGCAACCTTTAACATAAGAGAAAAAGAAAAAGAAAGGAGAAAAAATAATAATGTACTTTCAACTGCCTGCTGTTGAAAAGTTTTCTTAAATGACTCATCTGAGGAATAAGAAAGGTCCACCTGTTTAACATATTCAAGAAAAGGGTCACACAGAATAAAAAAAAATTTCTTCAAGCAGCCCCTTATTATGTGCCAATTTTTTTCCAATTTAACTATATAATATTTAAATGTTTGGCCAGTAATGTGATAAGAGCAATGAGAGCAGATTCTGTGCATGTAAACTTTGTTGCTGGTGGAGTAATTCCAAACTGACCCGCCAAAGGATTAGGTGCAATTGACTTTCCAGATACTTGCGAAAGCGGATTGAAAACGTCCTCCCAAAAAGGCTGCAAAGCAGGACAGGACCAAAATATGTGCATATGGGATGCTGGAAAATTGATGACACATATTACAAAACCGGGTCTATATCTTGATCAATTTTGGAGAGTTAAATTTAGTAAAATGACTGTGGTGTACAATTTATACTGAACCAGACCTTGTTTCGCACAAATAGATGACTTGTGTATCATTTAGAGAATATTCTTCCAAAGATCCTCTGAGATCTCTTCTCCCAAGTTCCATTCCCACAGTGCTTTAATAGAATTTGAAGAAGACAAACTAAGTGAGCAGAGAGTAAATATCTAACATCATTCCTTTTAAATTGGGTTCCTTTTAAATTTGGATTAAGAAATGTGTCCAAAGAAGAAACAGCAGGTAGACTTGGAAATTGGGGAAAAGTATTGCAAGCAAAACTATGAATTTGTAAGTATTGTAAGTGTTGTTTAGGCAATTTAAATATACAGGATAAATGTTCAAAAGACGCAAAGGAATTATCAATATAAAGATTGTTGAATGACTTAATACCCAGATTAGACCAGACAAATGATTATCAGTTATAGTGGCTGACACTGAATATGTTTTCAAGCCATGCCCCCTAATTCTTTGGGTCTCTGTAAAAGCTGTTTTCTAATCTTCAGGGTCTTTTTGTTCCAGATAAATTCTGAGATAATTGTGTCCAGTCCGAAAAAGCTTTGACGTATGAAAATCGGCACAGATTAAAATAAACACAAGAATTTAAGTAAAATGTTCATCTTAATGGCATTAATACGAGCAGCCAAAGTGGGATTATTCGCTGACCATCGTTCAAAGTCTTCCCGCACCCGAGTCATGAGTGCAAAATTATCTTTATACATGTCCTTATATTTATAAGCTACCTGAACCCCTAAGTAAATAAAACTATTTGGCACAATTCTAAATGGTAGAGTATATGCTGGATATTCACAAGCGAATGGGTTTAGAGGGACGAATCCCCTTTTATTCAGGTTTAGTTTGTAACCTGATGTAGTACCAAAGGATTTAAAGATTTTGATGGCTCTAGGAATGGAAAAAAAGAAATCATAAATATACAAAACAAGGTCATCTGCATACAGAGACAGATGATGCTCTACTCCATTCCTAACAAGACCTCTCACAACAGGATCACAACACAATGCATAGGATAAATAGCAATCGTGAATAAAAGTGGGCTCAAATGGCAGCCTGGAAAGTATGATGAGTGATTATTATTCATCCTGACTGATAAATATAATAACCTAATACATGAAATAAAGATTTTAAAAAAAGATACTGCCATTCGACATGGTCAACATGTTCTGCATCCAAAGAAATTATGGTTTGTGGAACAAATGTGTGAGGGGAATGATAAATACTAACATTTGAGATTGAAAATGGAGTGGTGATTTTTAATAAATCCAATTTGGTCAGGGGATAATGGACAGATACAGATGCAATATAGTTTTCAAAATTAAGGCTAATGTTTTAGACACAAGTTTAAAATCCATGTTTAGTAGATTGATTGGGCAATACGAAAAGCAATCAAAAGGGTCCTTGTTCTTTTTAAGAATTAAGGAAATAGAGGCTTGATTGAGTGTTAGTGGTAGACTACGAAAATTAAAAGAATCATTAAACATGTCCATTAGCAGGGGGATAAAGTTGTGTTGAAATTTCCTGTAAAATTCAATAGAGAATATATAAATTACTTTATGATAGAAGTTAAGAATTAAAGATTGGTATGTGTTCTCTTTCTTTAAGACAACAAAGAAAACCAGTATCTGTTTGTGTGTTCATTTTTGAGACAGCATGTCTGTCTCCTGTAGATTACTTCATGTTTGTGAAACTATCTGTAACTATCTATGGAAATGTTCTTCTAGGTTCTCAGAAATGCATACATGCACCCTGAGACTATATATACTGCATGTCTTGTCAAAGAGTTGACTCTTTGTTCTTGAGCTGCTCCTGGATATCCAGAAGACTATACAGGAGGAGCACGCGAGGCCATAGCGAAGAGAGACAGAGACCGAAATTATCCCAACAATTCTGGGGGCATGTCCAGCATCTCACTTATCAAGGTAAGCACAGCAAATTTTTTTGAAAGTGTGTTGTACCTGGTGAATGAGATTGTGAATCAGTGTTGGAGATATTTTGTTTTGGATATTAAGTTGAATATCCAGGGTACCTAACGTCAGACACTGCTTCAAGTTAGAGGTCTTGTATACGTGCTAACTTGTTCAGGAGGTTAGTCCAGTGGGCACCTCAGGAGGTTGGTCCAGTGGGACACCTCGTAGTGCGAGCAATTGTAAGCTCTCTTTCTCTCTCTCCATGGCTCGCCTCCTCGTCCTGTCTGGTCATTGTAATCTGTATATTTGTACTATTTAGGGTCTGGAAAGTTCAATTTGTTTAAGATGGGAAATTCCTCAACCAAATATTCTAAGCCTGACCCGGAACATTCTCCCAGGGACAGGATGAATAATTGTGGGCTTACCTTTTATGCTACTCCATGGTTGAACACTTTGTCTGACTGGACTGAATCCAGCCACAATTTTTGGCTTTTCCAATGGGGGGTACTTTTAAACCAGAATTTTTAACTTTTGCACATGATCAAATTTATGAGGGTCTGGGAGACCCTGGTTGGGATTATGATTATATGACACAGAGTTATGTTAAATGGATCGAAATAAAACCTATTTGGGATAAATATATCGGGACCAAGGACCAAAGAAGAAATTGAAAAGCATTCCTAAGGTGTCATCCTCATCTAAACCCAGACTGCAAGCCTCACCTTCTTCTTTCCCAAATCTGTATACAGCACCCGAGGGGACCGCTGCGCCTCCTCCATGTGCACCTCCCTGCCCTCGTACAAAACCCGTCTTGCTTTATCCCAGTGTGTCTGAAATAGTATCGTCACAAGCCGAAGGGGCGGCGTGCTCTAATGTGTGTCCACCATCAGAGACTGGCCCAAAAAGGGAATCCAGGTCCTAGTGCAGGGCCCTTCAAAAAGAAAAGACCTGTCCCTGCGCGGGAAGAACCGCCTACAGAACAGTGATTCTGAGGGGTCGGATGATGACTGGGATAATCCAGATGATGTGGGTCTAGATGCGGGCTCCAAGCCCGATCCCCCACCAAGAAATAATCAGGCTTTTGTATGGTCAAGGGTGAACAAGGGTATAAAGATTCAGCCTCCCTCTGTGAGCACATTAAAGGACATTAAGATGCTTCCTTCCCCGAATAATCCCTTGAATTTTGTAGACATGCTAATCAAGGCATCTAGACATTGGCAGCTCGTGGAAGTGAATTATAAATTTATCTTACATGCTGTTTTAGGAGACAGCTCAAATTCAAAGTTAAATTAAAATTTATATGCTATGACGAAACTCAGATTATTGGAAAAATATCTTGTCTTCAACCAGATAATGATGAATATAAGACTGTGCGCGTTCAAACTGAAGACGGGGAGGGAAAACAAAATAAAGCTCGAGCACCATTTTTACTGGCAAAACACCACAGAGGCATTTGGTGGACTTAAAAGAACAACTTACTCGGTATTTGTTAGAAAGACAACAGTCTAATTGTGTCCTTTCTCAGGTTACAAACTGTAGACCGGAAAAGGGTGAAAGAACATCTGAACTTTTGACCTGTTTCACGGAGACGTGGACACTCCTTGGGGAATGAGGCTCACTGAAACGGACCTCAATCCCCTGTTCACTACTACTTTTCTAAACAATTGTCGCCCAGAGGTTCAAAAAGTTGGGTGAACTTATAAGGACCATGGAAGGTAATGGAATTTTGGATTGCAAGCAAATTGCATGTGTGTTGACCGTGACCCAAAAAACTGCGGGGAGGGGAAGGGGACCACAAGGTCCCGGACCCCCTCGAGTAGTGTGTTATTATTGTGGTAATGGTCATTTCCAGAGGGATTGCAAGAAAAGAATATGGGAATCTCATGGCAAAGGGAGGCCACAGTCTTTTAAACAAAACGGTGCCCATGCTCACGGTGCACCAGCCCCAAAACCAAATCCAAACTGAACCCGTTTACTCGCTTTCCGGAAAACGCATAGGGGTGCCCGCAGAGCCTTAACCCCGCTATGTTGCATTATTCTTCTGAATCGCCTCACGTAATGGATCTTCCTTTTATTACATTGAGTATTGATGGATGTATTTATCCTTTTCTTGTAGACATGGGAGCTACTATGTCCACCTGATCTTTTAATGGATCGGTGTTACAGCGACATATTAGCTCTGTGGGAATAGAAGGGGTGCCTGTAAAATCCTTTTACACTCCACAATTCCTCATCACTTGCCCACTTGATCCAAAAATCTTTCTACACCACGAGTTTGTATATATGCCTGATTTCCCCTTTAATTTGTTAGGGAGGGACCTTATGAGCCGGTTTCATCTCGCCCTGACCTTCAAAGGGTCAAAATTAATAATATCCATGCCAGATAATGTCCCTTTCTTTCACTTAACTGAATCTGATGTGAATATTTGTTGTCTTGCCAATGTCACCTTAGGAACACCTGATCCGATATGGGGACACGTCGCTTATAATACAGTCAACTGGCCCACCGAAGTGCATGACAACTTATCGCTTGTTCAGTATGCATACTCAGCCAAACTAAAACATTCTCATCCTGTGTTTGTGAAACAGTATCCACTGTCGGAAAAGAAATCTAAAGGGATTGATGACATCATCATCTCGCTGTTGAAGCAAGGGGTTATTAAGCCATGTGTAAGTTCTTACAACACTCCTGTGAACCCAGTTCCCAAACCCAACGGGTACCTGGAGATTCACTCAAGACTTACGTAAGATCAATGATATTGTGATACCTGTTGCCCCTGTACTACCTGATGTGGCTTCTGTCATGGCATCTATTCCATGCCATCATTCTCATTTCCCTGTAATTAAAATCTGTTCTGCCTTCTTCAGTGTTCCTGTAGATGAGCAGACTCAGCCTCTTTTTGCGTTCATGCACGTGGGCAAACAGTATACCTGGACATACCTTCCCCAAGGCTTCATTGACTCACCTGCTGTCTTTGCGACTGTGGTAAGAGATGCACTTAGCGACCTGACCCTCCCTGTTGACTCTACGGTCCTCTGTTATGCGGATGACATCCTTGTATCCGTGGCATCCCAAGAGGATTGCAAAATGGCCACCCTCGACGTGCTGACACATCTATGTGCTAAGGGTTTTAAGGTCCAAGTCTAAACTACAGCTTTGTCAAGAGACTGTGAAATACCTGGGGTTCGAGATCTCTAAGGGGAATAAGTGGCTCTCCCAAGACAGGGTGAAGGTCATTCTGGAAACCAAGCGTCCTGTAACTATGCACGCTTTGCTGGCTTTCCTGGGACTCATTAACTACTGTAGACAGTGGATTCCTGACTGTTCATTTCATGATAATGAAAGGCTGCAGCAGCCTCTCGTCTGGGCCCCGGACATGATTAAGGCCTACAAGGCTCTTCGTAGTGTGCTCTGTTCAGCTTCAGCTCTGGGACTACCGGATTACCACAAGCCTTTACATCTGTACACCTGTGAACATGGTGGGACTGCATCTGCCATGCTGGCTCAAGAGCACATGGGGGGGGGTAGTAAGACCTTGTGCTTTTCTCTGTAATACACTCGACTCTGTCACACAGGGGTTACCAGAATGCCTCAGGGCTGTTGCCGCGTGTGCATTGATGGTTCAAGACGCTGAAAAACTTGTTTTCTCACATCATCTGATTTTACATTCGCCGCATCAAGTAAAACAGGTTCTACAGAATCCACCCCGACCTTTCCTCCAATCTGTTAGAGGGAGGAGACGTTCTTTTTGTAGATGGCTCTAGCTCTAAGCCTTGTGACGATAATTTCCTTTGTGGGTACTCCGTGTGTGCTCTTCCAGATACTATTGTCGAATCTTTTGCATTGCACTTCTCTTCAGCTCAAGCTGCTGATTTATTTGCACTAACGTGGGCTTGTGTGCTGTCAGAGGGAAGGGATATTTCCATTTTTACCGACTCACGCTATGCTTTTGGCGTTGCTCACGATTTTGGACGCATTTGGCAGTCTAGAGGTTTCTGCTTTGCTGAGGGAAAGCCCATCTCCCAAATATTCTTAGTTTATGCATGCTACCTTCCTAGTACGCATTCGATCATCAAAGTTAAGGCGCACTCATCTGGGGACTCCCTGGAAATTAAGGGTAATTCCCTTGCCGATCGCGTGGTGAAACATGAGGCACAGCTTCAAACCTTCTTCCCTTCGCAGGGCCAACCGTTGCCATCCAACATTTCCTATCTTTTCCTTTTCCTATCTTTTCCTTTCCTTATCAGTGCACCAAGATGAGCAAGGGGACGTTGGTTGGGGATGGTGGTATGCCCTTTTCGGTCAGTGGTCACCCTATCTTTCCCTGGTAGTGCCAGTACTGATTGTGTTTTTACTGTTGTTGCTTTGCGGCCCTGCTATATTCTCATGTATTCGGAACACGTTCAAACAGATACTCTCGGGCTATCAGCACGTCCCTCAGAACCCAACTTACTATCCAAGACCAGATACGGCTTAGAATGTCACTGCACTTTATCTTACTGAGTAAATACCCTGGTATTTAGGGTATTTATGGGGGGACTGTGAAACTATCTGTAACTATCTATGGAAATGTTCTTCTAGGTTTTTAGAAATGCATACATGCACCCTGAGACTATATATACTGCATGTCTTGTAATGCGTCTTCAGTGGCTTAATAATAAACTGTAATTTGGGTTAAAACCTGAGTTGTTCTTGAGCTGCTCCTGGATACCCAGAAGACTATACAGGAGGAACACGCAAGCCCAGAGAGACAGAGACCGAAATTATCCCAACAGTAAATATGTTGGGCTTTTACACCCAAGCCTAGTGGCTCATCAGGCCGGTGCTTATCCCTGGTTTCTGTAGCGTGAAGCAACTGGAAGTTCAACTCCTCCTGGATGGGACGCTAGTTACTCACAGGTTACCTTCCCAGTATATTATTACTGGTACCCATTTATACTGCTGGGTAGACAGAGGCACACTTGAGGTTCAGACCTCAGTCTTAGCATGGTGGGGATTCGAACCCATGATCTTTTGATTGTAAGCCCGGCACCCTAACTGCTAAGCCACCGGCCCCATCACTATGCCACTGGCCCCACAAATTGGAGTAGTAACTCTTAAATTCATCATTAATTTTTGGGGGGTTCATGACGAGACCTGAACATGTCTGAATTTGTAAGACCTGGTGAGAAGACGAAATCTGCTAGTTGAGCCAGTAATCTGCCAGCTTTATTACCTTGTTCACAATAACTACTTCTGCACTTGAGGGGAGGTTCAGCTGCATCATCTGCAGTTAGGACATTCATTTCTAATTATAAAGAAAGGCTTTCCTTATACATGTCCGAATTTGATGAGATGGCATATGAACTATCTAACTGAGTGATGCGATCCATTAATTCCTTCAGACATTCCCTTTCATGCTTCCACTCATAACTTTCATAAGATATGATCTGTCACCCATATACGCCTTTAGTGTTTCCCACAGTGTAGATGATAAAATATGAGGAGTCAACTTACAAAACACTCAAGTGTTTGAGTTTGGGCCATAAAGAAGAAAACATGACTACAGTTTGGACAGGCAGACATAAAGTTAGGACACAAACTAAAATCAAAACAAAAATAACAAACAAAACTAAGCAGAAGCAAAAAAAAAAAACAAATAAAGAAAAAACTCCAAACACAGAAACCCCTACCATCCCACCCCCCGCAGTAGTGTCTCCCCAAATGAGATGCATGCAAAAAACCTTAGCACCAGAAAAACAGAGCGCTCCATGGTAGCACAAACGAGAAAGAAAGAGCGAACTAACTAAATGTGCTTTCCAGGAAAAACGTGACATCATACACACAAGTACCCATAAATAAACTATTACACACAAATAAACTGTTACCAAAAAATTGACAACAGGGTGTACCATATAAAAGGCAGAATACAATGACAAGTCATATTTTCCAGGAGCAGTACCAAAACACGTCTACTCTCCCCTACGCATCATAGCACCCTCCATGGTTGTTTCGTTTTTAATATAATTACTGTAATAATTACAGTATCAGTAGCACATACACTTGTTTTTATTGCATTTATGAAACTTGAAAACCATCATTACACACACCACATCTGGTGAAAAAAAATGTTACATAGTTCTTGGTTGAGTAGCTCCATAACTGCCTTGAACTAGGAAGAAGTTATAAAAATACCCACAAAATTTCATATGGTCATTGTACTCGTGTGAGAAAAATTTTGCTTGGATATTGATGGGTAAAAATGAGCACACCCCGACCCCACGTGTTGCTATCAGGCTATGCCTGCGCATCGGAATGCTTGCTCTCTAGCCTATCAAGTGAACTGCATGTAGCACCTTCTTTGAACTGATGAATCCTGTGCTGTCTTGCTATACAATTACTATCTGTGTATAAAACCCCTAAAAGTTCTAAAACTAGATGAGCTTGTGTACAATTCACAAAGTCTCTTCTAGGATAAATGGAAGATAAATGTATATCAGTGTTTGAGTGTAGTGGATCAGGGGATTCTCTTCTCGCAAACAGTGAATTCTTTGTCGCTACATGTTTCCTCATTTCTCTTCATATTCACAGTACACTAAATTAAGGTAGAAATTAAAACAAATGAAAGTAACACAAAATTAAAACAAATTAAAAAATGCAGTTGTTCTTGGTTGAGCTATAGATTTGGTAACCCTATCATGTATTACATGTATCACGTAAACAGAATTTTAAATTTGAATGAAATATATTTTATACACGATTAGAACACTGTTAGATGTGAGATATCTTCACTTTAATGAAATGTAAAACCCTGACATTTTTGACTAAGTTTTTCCCCATTAATGTAAAATTTAGCTATGTCAAACAACACAAGTCAGTTAAAGTTAACCCTAATTAGGATTGCAGGGAGACTCTATAAGTATCTTTTCTCATGAACTCTCCAGGTGTTTCTTAATAATGTGGTGGTGGTGTGGTGGTTCGCACATTCGGCTCACAGCAATAAGTTCTTGGGTTTGAGTCTCAGGCTTGGCCATTACTGTGTGAAATTTGCATATTCCCCCTGCTCTTGCATGGGTTTCCTTCCACAGTCCAAAGATATTCACATTGGGCTACTTGGCAAATCGCCCCTAGGTGTGGCTGTAAGTGTGAATAGTTGTCTGTGTGTTGCCTTGTGATGGATGAATTTAAGGAAAAACTAACATCCACAAATACATTAAACACCATATTATTGGTACTTGTATAATATACGATATTATTGAAAAAACAACTGCAGTAAAAAACCTTCTTTAAGTGTTTTCTGGTTTTACCTGACCAATTATTTTTGGAGTTGGATCCTCTTCCTCAACTGACAACTGGTTCCAGGTCCAGCCCCGTTTGACTCTAAATCTATGGAGGCCTTCAGTGAGTTTGATGTCCCTCAGTCCTTGTCTAGGCAGTTTTTGGTCACTCTCCACAAAACGAAGCATGAAAGAGATCATGATGATCAAAGAAAAAACAGACCAGCCAAACATTGTTGGGTGACTTCCTAATACTTTGTCTCCTTTCATCGAGAAGATGTGATCAGATCTTGGGGTTTCTACTAGTTCTTCATCAGAATACGGACAGCATTTTCCATGGGGCTTCTATGCAAGTGTTCCGAGATGTTAAAGGTACCATGGGGTCCTGTGGTTTAAAGACAGTAAATAAATTGATTGTTACAGAATAAAATTTCCAAATTACAATTATATAATTCATGTGGCTAAAACATATGCAAACCATAGAATAGGTGATGATGAACTGAGAAACTTTTAATTCATTCAAACATTAAACTTTTCGCTGATTATTTTCTATGGTACCTTCCTGGCGTTACAGCAAATGTCTCAGTTTTCCTCATGAATATGGATGAGGATCTGACAATTCAAGGTCACTGTGCATGTGTGCAGGAAAACAGCACCGACGCCGTGATGGAGGACGAGGTCAGCGTTCTCGCTTGTTATCATTACAAAATCACATATATAAGTTGTAATTGTGTAAATTTGTGGTAGATTGAAAATTCGGATGTATAGTTTGTAAGAATTGAGCAATACATTATAAAGGTTTTTGATATATACAACGTAAAACATGTGAAGCATGAAACCAACCATTGTAGCTTCGAGATCAATTTAAATGGTAATGCTTATTTCAGAAAGTTTTACAAATAATGAAAACAACCAAGGAAAAAAGAAACAGACGAATAAAGTTGGGATTTAAAAATAGTTCATGAAGATGGCAGCAATTAATCGCCATGTTTCTGCAAAGAACTCACTGATTTACGATGCTACTATCATATATTCATATAAAATAAAGTCAATATTTTTGCATAGCAACCTTATTACTCTGGACTGCACACAAGCATGTGAAAAGATACTATACACACACCTGTGAAGTACGAAGCCTGCAACTTCATAGTTAAACATCAAGTTCAGCTTTCCTTTCACTCATTTCTTCTCTCGAAAAGCTCTCCAATTAAAATCTTTTCTCTCATTCTCTCACTGACTGACTGTCTTTTTTGCTCTTTCCTTCCTGGTTCAGTAAATTCTCTGGAGCCAGCTGGCCTACCTCGCTTTCTCGTCATCGCCACCATTGTTGCTAGTCTGAAATAGGTGATTTAAAAATCCGTGATTAATTTTAGGCAGAGTTAGGCAAAGATTTTGTATTTTTTAACGACTAGGAAATTAAATAAGGTATTGTTGTATATTTAAATATCTTGGTTATGTGAATGACCTCAACTGTGTAATTAGCAGGAAACTTTTATAACAAAACTACGTCATGTATAATAGGCATTTTTGGGATTTAGAGATTTTTCCCATGTATGGAGCACCTTCAGTATTTAATGGTTTGCTCCTTGTACCACACCCTACTCTCCAAAAAAAAATAAAATAAAAAATCATCACTTGGGATATATTGAGTTGTATTACACAATATGAGTTATACTGCACACAGACAAACAAACAAACAAATCAAAATAGGTGAAAATATAGCCTAATGTGTCCTCATGTCTGTCTTCCTTCTGGTTTCTCTCTTTTTAGTTATGCTGCCATAGTTAGTCATGCCGGAGTCCCTG
>JAOUQZ010044226.1:0-11845 GCA_028564935.1 Neosilurus hyrtlii | reverse complement strand
GGATTATGGTGTTAAACGCTGAACTGTAGTCCACAAACAACATTTTCACATAATTCCCCTTTCTGCTGTCCAGATGGCTCAGGGCTGTATGATGGAGGTGTGTGACTCACATTATTCCTACAAATGCAAACCAATATCAATATATTTTATTGCCATTTAAATCACAAATGAACTTTTGTTATTACTACTGTTCTACTAGTTGTTTGACATTGCATAATGTGTGGTTTGATAAATTATTGCTTTGTGACACACCATAAAGAACACAAAACATTCTCTCATTGAAAAGCATGGGAAAATAACCTGGTATGTTGGGTTTTATACTAAAAAAAACTACTGCAGTGCATGAAAGGAGCGGAAAGTGTGAAGATGCACAGAACACAGTCACGCACAGAATCATGCACAGAAACATGCACCGAGAATTCAACCTATGTTGTTCATACAGAACACTGGTAAATTTCCAAATGTGTTCCATCAACCTTCTAAGAGATGGAATGTTTTATATCTTCATGTATGCCTCTTTCAAGTAGAACTAAAGTGACCAAAACCCCCACCGAGTCAACCCAGTGAATGATTGTGGGTCAGGGTTCTGTTGTACAACATGACAAATAAAGGAATTTAAATGAAATGCAGTTGAATCGGTAAAATCCTCACACTTTTGAAATCATACAACCTCATTATGAGGTGCCTGGTCATGACAGCGGTTCCGCAGAGCAAATCAGCGAATCCCAAAAAAGCGAATCCCAAAAAATTGTATCATTAATTTGCAAGGACTGTGTGCATGTGTACTGTTTTCAGTACCTTAGTGATTCACTGAAAAGGAAACCACAGTACACATGTGCAGTCCCTATACCATGCTTGATGGCACTGTACTGGGGGGCCAGTCATCCTAATTGGGAAGCTGGCACCCATCTCAGCCGACTCTGGACGAAGGCGGAGTACACCCTGGACAGATTGCCAGGCCATCGCAAGGCCAACACACCCACAATCATTCACACTCACACTCACACCTAGGGGAACTTGGAACCACCAATCAGTCTACTGTGCTTGTTTTTGGACTGTGGGAGGAAACCGGAGTACCCACACAAGCACAGGTCCAACATGTAAATTCCACACAGGAACGCCCTGAGCCCGAGAATTGAACCCGGGACCCTCTTGCTATGAGGCGAAATGTTAGCCAGCAGATGCCATGGGTGGGTTGTCAAGTTTGGGTGGGTTGTAAGGTTTTCATATTACTTTTAGTTAGAATTTAATTCTCATTTTATTTTAATTGTATTCAATTTTGTGTACAATGACTAGCAATGAAAGAAAGAATATGTAGAGTAATCACCATGTGTGACTTGAAGCCCCTTCACCCAGCTGCTCAATGAATTTTCATCTCTCAGGATCCCAGAAGTGAACACAGCTGACACAAGCACACCAGTATGAATTTGGTTCATGAAATGTAATGCTCATGAAATCTAAGCGTTAACAACAGTTGTGTTGAAAGGGCCATTGCTTTCGCCACAGATGCTTTCTTGGCCTAGTACTCTGCTCTCTTCTGGTCATGTGTTTATATGATATCTGGTCGTGTATTATATGACACGACTAATTTGAATACTCAATTCAAAATGGTTCATCACAGCGTTCAATGGGCTGTTTTGTCTTTAGCTGGTTGTGTGTGTGTTGGCCCTGTGATGGTCTGGCAAGTTGTTCAGGGTGTACCCCGCCTTTGTCTAGTGATGGCTGAGATAGTGTGCAGTCTCCCCGCGACTAGGATTAAGTGGTTCGGCAAAGGTACAAGAATGTATTCACAATCACGAAATACCAAGTTGGCAGCATGCTGTGTGATTAGATATGATCAAACTGGAAATAAAATGCAAGGTCACAAAATAGTAAACATGCCTCTGTTCCAGGTTTTGTTGAGTGTGTTGCAGGCCAGAATTCTAACTTTGTTTATATTTACAAAACATAGTTAAGTTGATGAGCAGCACAGTAGCATAGTGGTTAGCATCTGCCTTAAAGCAATAAGTTCTGGTTTCAAGTCCTGGGCTCAACGAGAGTGTTTCAGTGTGAAGTTCAACTTGGCATTCACTCCTTGGGTGCCTTTGTGGGCCCTGCCAACACACACAAAGGCACCCAAGGAGTGAATGCCAAGTTGAACTTCACACTGAAACTCCCTCGTTGAGCCCAGGACTTGAAAGCAACGGTTCATAGTGTACCTTTTTTCACCCAGAGTTGTGGAAATGGCTATGTACCTCTTAATTTAGCACTATTTTAGACTGGAAGAAGACTTCTAATCTAGAAAATCTTACTAATCTAATGAACCTTAAATGAAAAAGTGATATCAGTAATCACACTGAGGGTTTTTTAACTGCTGCACCTCATAAAAATAAATGGCCATTCAGACTAAGTATGCAACTAGAAAGCTATGTACAGATAACTACACATGAAGAGTTTGTTTATATAAGTCCACTTGTTTTAATTATGAGAAGAAAAAAAAATTAAGTAACTTTACAAAAAAAAACAATTCCAGTAACTTTCTCATAAATAAAACAACTGGACTGGGCTGGACTGTTTTTGCAAACAAACTCTTCACATGGACTTGTCACAATTAAGTAGAAGGAAGTAACCAAGTCTCCAGGGTCTAATCATTTACATTCTGTGGAACTTTGGTGAACACCAAACTTTACCTTAGTATATACGAAGAAGTGATAATGATTAGTTGAATAAGCTGTGAGGCAGGAGAAAGCAAGTTCTTCAATTCCAGCAACTGTTTATCAAGTAAAAATATCATCAAGTAGTATCAGAACCTACGTAACCAAGGAGACGTAGCCCTACAGAGGTAATAGGTTATTTATTACTTTAACCTCTGCCATCTCTTTGCTGTGATGATGTGTAATATGCTACAATGAGATCTTGCCAATAAAAGGTAGGTTTGATATTGATCTATAGTTGGACAGCTGACGGCTTAGGTTTTTTAATTATATATTAGATGATTATATTTTTGATTTTGGGTAGGTGGCATGGTGGTGCAGTGGTTAGCATTTTTGCCTCAGAGCAAGAAAGCCTGGGTTTTATTCCCCGGCTCGGGTGTTTCTGTGAGGAGTTTCCATGTCCAACCCGTGCTTGCATGGGTTTCCCTGGGTACTACGGTTTCCTCCCACAGTCCAAAAACATGCAGGGTGTACCCGCCCTCACGCAGAGTTGGCTGAGATGGGCACAGCCTCCTCATGACCCTAATTAGGATTAAGTGGTTTAGAAAATGGATGATTGAATGAATGATTTTGGGTACACAGCCTGTGCTAAGGGAAGACTTTCACTGATTCATTTGCCAAACCACTTTATCCTATTAGGCCTTGACTGCATTTTTTTTTTTGTATATTATAATTTTTTTTTTTTTTGTCTGGTTGATTCTGGTGGTATCTGTTTAAATAAACATGTTGTTGAGTATGGCTGCAAGGGCATAATTGAGCACCAGATTGAACAGAGAGGAGTCAGATAGTGCCACCAAGTAACATATTAATGTGTTTCACCTGAGTGAAATTACCTGTATTTTTAAAATTACCAGCATATCTATCTGTGTTCTCTCAGGAAGAGGCCAGTAATTAGAGAGAGATAGAAAGAGAAGCGCTGGGATAGCCACATTAGAGCCACTAAGAAAATTTATTTAAAAAAAAGGCTGGTTCTGTGCTGTGGACTGCTCCAGAGCCCTTAGAATTGCTTGTTGAGAGAAGAATGTTGAACAAATGTGCAAAAAAAAAAGTACATCCTCTGCATGACCTATTGAATTGTCAACAGAGAGTTTTAAGTGGGAGACTCCTTTAACTCCACTGTAACAAAAACTTCTACAGAATGTCATTCCTGCCCACTGCAAAAGCATTATATAATGACTCCCCTTTGTGCAGGGAGAGACTTATCCTCTGAAGGGCAATACATACTATACATTTTTATACTATTTCTACTATAAGACATTCGTCAGAGGTTCTTCACATTTTGTAAAGTTTGTATTTATTTGATATACAGTACTTCATTAAAGCTTTGTTACACTTTCTCTCCTTCCTGCACTTGAGTTGCCGTCCTTTCACCAGACATGACACCTTAGAAGAAAAGAACAAAAGTGCATCACATTCTGCAGAAGTGTTGGGAAGAACTTCCAGAACAATATGCAAGTTCCATCACAGAAAGAATGTCATGAGTGTGTTCAGCTGTAATATTTGCAAAGGTAACTACTTGGAGTCAATATTTTAGATTAAATTGTGTTAAACAGAACAATTCCACAACTTCTAGTTTTTTTTTTTTTTTTACCTTTAACTTTTTTCCTATGTTTAAATATATGTAATATGCCTAGGTTTGGGTAGGCTGCTACCTAAAACTCTAAATATATTAACTGTACCTGTTTGTTGAGTTCAGGGAACAGACTTAATATGGTGAAAGTGCCAACTCAGTGCAGCCTGCATGCAATTGGTTTAACCTGCTTGTGTCCTCCGTGGCCTTGGCTCTAGATTGTCACAAATTAAATAGCCCTCTTCTCCGACTATGGGCTGGAGGATTTACAAGTTCTAAATGTTGTGGATGCCTTGGATGTTTGTGATGCCTTTCTTCTCACTATGTGTGAGTGGTTACCTGTGTGACTGTAGCCTTCTTGTAAGCTTGAACCATTGTGGCCCTTCTCTTATGACCCTTTACTACAAGAAGGCGTTTCCCGAGCTCCCTAATGGAACATCTATCAATCTGAAAATTGTAAGTTTGAATCCAGGTTGATGCACACAGCGATTCGTGGTGGTTGGTCTATGGAAGCTATTTGGCTGAGGTCTGTCAGGAGGGAGGGATGGCATACGTTCATTTCCTTGTGACTTACAGCGATCACCATCAGTGTCTGTGAGCTCATGCACACAAGGGGCAGATAGTGCTTTCCTTTCAAGTGTGTTAGGCTGCCCAAAAATGCAAATGCACAGCAGTTTGTGAAAACGTGGGTGACAGCATCATGTGTCACAGAGAGGGTGCGTGTTTGCTTATGCCCTCCCCTGGTTGGTGGTTATTGCATGATAGGGGGGAAATACTTGAAGGGTGGGAATTAGCTATGACTAAATTAGGGGAGAAAAATTGAGGGGAAAAAAATCGAAAATTAAATAGACATTTCCGAGGCTACTACTCAGGTTTTCATTCATTCATTTGCCGAACCACTTACTCCTACTATGGTCATTGAGATCTCAACCAGCACTGGACATAGTCAGGGCACACCTTCAACAGCTTGCCACTCCATCATAGGGCCAACACACTCACTCCTAGGAGTAATTTGGAGCAGTAAATTACCCTTATGTTCATGCCTTTGGATTGTGGGAGGAAACTGGAGTACCTGAAAAAAACTCCACACAGAAAATCCTTTGCTGATGCCTGGACTGGAACCCAGGACCTTCTTGCTGTGAGGTGTATGTGCTAACCACTACGCCACCTGTGCCATCCTGTTGTTTTTTTAACTGTTGTATGTGAAAATTCCACGAGATCAGTAGTTTCTGAAAACCTCAAACCAGCCCATCTGACAACAATTACCACATCCAAGGAGATCGCATTTGTCCCTATTCTGATGTCTGATATGAACAAAAATTGAAGATTTTGATCTCTACTGAAATGCATTCATGATGGGGTGACTTCATTGGCTGATTAGATAATTGCATGAATGAACAAGGGTGCAAGCATTCATATACTCTTATTAAAGCAGTCAGTGAATGCATATAGATTAGGCTGTAAATGTATTGATATTTTATTTCTATTATTTTAAATCCACCACATTTCTGTACAACCAATCAGTTCCTGTACATAGGGTTTGTAATATAACAATTCCTTCCTGCAGTGTTCACTCACAAGCTTATCCTAAGTTTTAAGCGAAAGAGTAAAAACAAGGTAACAATGATATCTTCAAATGGTTATATTTAACATCAACAAAAGATTGACATAAATTAGAACAGTACCAGTGAACTGAGAGCACAGCCACATGCCACAAATCATCAAGAAACAAATCTAGTCAGAGCGTGCAATTGATGTGTCAACTCTAAACCTTATATTCCTCCAGCTCGCTTTTTTCCCTTTTGTTTTGTACTGTATAAAAAAATATGACTGACATATCACTGCAATTTGTACAAAAGCTTTTGTCTCTGGTTACTGCATCTTTTTTATTACATTTTGTTCCTTGACTCACTCAATGGTTAACATGAAAGAATAAAATTTCATTAATGCTCTCTGCTAGCTTGATGCCCTGTCAGCTAAAAGCAGAGTGCCAAGAACTTGGTAGCGGTCTTAATCCTCCACTGCAACAGATCCAGTCTACAATTGCCTGTCGAATTCCTGATGTGGTATAGGAACTGCCACAGTACAATGTAATATCAGGCTCAAATAAATAACATAATTTCCCAATTTTGTCTCAGACTTCCACTGAATGAGAACTAATGAGGGCTCGTTCTACCTGACTTAATAAATTTAGGGTAAAGAAATGAACATCAGAAAAGCAATAACTGTGAAACAACATGGTGAGAGAGAACAGTGTCCTTTATTTGTAATTATCTGCTACTTTCAAATTTGCACTTTGCACCCATGAAGCCTGACTGAAGACTCCTTGAATGAATGAGCTTAGCTGACCTTTTGAGGTGGCATCACTAATGGCAGAAAAATGTGTGACTCAGAGGGGAGTCAATAGTTTCAGATTTTTAATTTCATTTTTTTTATATACTGTATTAATCCCGCATGGGGAATTATTGCCTCTGCATTTAACCCATCCAAAGTAAGCACACACTCGTTAACACTGAGCACACACTCACTCGGAGCAGTGGGCTGCCACACACTGAGGCACCCGGAAAGCAGTTGGGGGTTAGGTGTCTTGCTCAAGGGCACTTCAGCCATGAAGGTGAAGGAAAGGAAGGTGCAGCTCACTCCCCCACCACCACACATTTTTCCTGGCGGTTTGAGAATCAAACTAGCAACCTTTCAGTCCCAGAGCCGCTTCTCTAACCATTAGGCTATGGCTGCCCCCAGGATGCATGCTGAGCTCATAGAGTGGATATGAACATGCAATGAAGAAGTCAAACTTATCACACTCACACACTCGCTCATTTGCTGAACGACTTAATCTTAGTGAATTTGCACTTCTCAGCCGACACTGGGTGAAGGCAGGGTACACCCTGAAATCACCAGACCATTACAGGGCCGAAACTGATTACAGCAAAGTGGATTGAGGGTTGTTATTTATTTATTTATTTATTTATTTATTTATTTAAATAAATTATTTATGTGCTACTTTATGTTTGTATAAAGGTGATCATTATTTTTGTATTAGGCCCATACATTAATTTGACATGTTAATTTGATAACTAGGCTTTATATGCACTCTTGGAGCTTTTTTTGTTTGTTTGTTTTGGGTTTTTTTTTAAACAAAGAAGTGTAGCAAAAAGTGACTATGCTTAAATTCTGATTACAGCTTAAATATCTGATGGTGCAGAGGAAGCTGCTTTGAAACTATTATTAAGATGATTATTGGACATTTTTTTAATATCTAGAAAAAACATTTTCTAAACATAATGCAGAGTCATTCTGTCAGTGCAAAAGAAGACAAGACAACTAAGTTAACAGTCAGCATGCATTTAGCTAGGATGATAACTGCTAAATACTACCATGCTAACTGCTACCATGCTAATATGTTAACGGCTAGCATGATGCATGTGTGCGCGTGTGTGTGTTGCGTACACAAGTATTCACCACTGACTTAAAGTTGATTTGCTGTCAAGGTATCAACTTTGAGGCAATGGAGGTGATTATTCAGTCCAAAAAGAAAAGTCCAGCTCATAATGGATGGATGTGTGTTGGGTGAGCTGGTTGGAATTATAGAACTGTTGGATAAATCATGAGTGAGGGTAGAGATTGGCCTTTAATCCGCAATGCAGTCTTAGTCAACTAAACATGCACTGGCAGTAATGGAAAGGGAAAAAGGGATGGATGAAAATCAAGAAAAACATGAGTGCGGGTCAGTGGGGTGGTCAGGAGGGGTTTGGTTTAGGATTTAGCATGACAAGTTTGTGAGGCCCATCGATTGTCTATAGGGAAAAAAAACAGAAAAACAATAAACACTATAAAAAGTGGGTGGATCCAAAAGTTGTGAACAAGCACCCTATTGCCAAAAATGGTAGATGAAATACAGTGGATTCAGTGTTGATCAAAAAACATAAAAATTCATCTGTTACCCTTTTTTGTGAAACATGCCATATAATAAAGCCTAAAACATTAATATAATATCTCTCTGATGGAAATTCAAAGTAACGATACGTGTCCTCCTCCTAAGTCAAGTCTCCTTAGTTAAATAATGAATTTCTAGCTAATGGATCCTACATAAGCTTTTCATAAAATTCTAAACTGCACTCAAAGTGAAATGGATTAAATGGTGTATACAGTATTTTTATAGACAGAAAGGAGTGAGTGTTGTTCAGCTCTCGTGCTCTCCTGTATATCTGCTCTGTCTATCCTCACCTTGTCTTAAGATGGAAAGTAAAGTTATGTAACTGCAGGGTGCTTGACCTGACAGAGCTTTGATATCACAGGCTTTTAATATTGATAAGGTTTTAGAAAGAGAACTCAAGTGAGTGATCCAGCTCACTGCCAGCTGCACATTGTACTGGTGTTTACAATTGATCTTAATGGTTATAATGTACCACTAAAGAAACAAAGTCTGTGTTACTGTTATTTGCTGCAAACTAGCACATCAGTAGCAAACCAAGGTACACACGAAACTACGACAACAGGGCACCAGCTAAGAACTGCAATTATAGACCATTATATTAGCAACACTGGTACATTTGCAAATTATACAAAAATGTGTGCAATGCATACAATTTTTAATTTGTAGTTAATATTCACATCTAACATCATGATGGGGAAAGTGTAGTCTTGATGACTTTGATCATGGAGTATTGATAATGTCCTACATTTTGAGGCTCTAGGGTTTAAACAGAATGGAGGGGGGGGGGGTTAAATAAATTAATTAATTAACGGAGTGCCTGTTCTGCAGGTGGAAACACTGGGTTGACAACTATACAAACAAACACTCATTAGGACTGTGATGAGCAGAAAAGCATTTCAGGACACACAACACAAACCTTGTTAGCCATGTAAAGGAACGTGAGGCAGTAGTGGGCATAAGCCCATAGAGATGGACAAATGAACATTGGGAAAATGACAAGTATTGTTTATTTGTCGTTCTTTTACTGTCCAGTTTCATTTGTCTACTGCAGGCTTATAGTCTGTTTCCTGGCTGACAGGAGTAGTGCCCACTTTCTTCCTTTTCTACTGTCTGCCGCATGATAAAGTGAGTGCATTTACTGATTACTGAGGAGAAATTAGATTCAATTTTAATTCATGTCCAGACAGAGCTGCAGGATAAACTGGGAGAAACTGACAAGACTTTAGCAAACCAGAAAGCTTTTTTGACAGTGTTGGTCAGCTTGGTTTTCTTTAAAGAAAATAAATAATGGGAAAATATAGCTGCAAGTATTGATGAGGGGACTAAGATAATAACAACTTGATCTGATCATGTTTAAGGTTTAACTGTAAACAACCGTAACCAGTTTGCTGAAAACCTGACGGAATATACTGTGTTGGTGTTAAAATATTTGTGACTATTTCTGTCAAGACCAGTATGGCAGCCATATCAACTAGGTTGTTAAAAAAGGTTGGCATGTCTCAGCTTTGGGATTTACCATGGCGTCAGCATAGATGTTATTGTGTGTAAAGTGTGTAAAATGTGGCAATTTGTTTTCTACACTGACCTTTGCATCTGAAGTCAATCCACCTTATTTCATCAAAGGTTTTCTGTGAAATGAGCTCATTTTCATTTTTGCTACTTCACTGCTGATTTAATTGTCTGTGATGGATCATTCATTCATTCATCATTCATTTCCTGAACCGCTTAATCCTAATTAGGGTCGCAGGGAGGCTGGCGCCCATCTCACAGAGTACACTAGGCCATCGCAGATCATCTTTGCAAGTTTTAAGAAAGATTGGATAAAATATTTGGTCTATGAATTAAAAAAAAAAAATCAAATATCCAGTATGGCAGCCAACATATAGGTTATGTTGACATGATAGCATGAAAATATATGTGAATCAGGCAAACGCCTCAGATGTTACTTGCCAAAACCCATTTTAGCTTATTCCAATGTTACCCAGTGGTCAAAAGAAGCAGTTTTGTGCTTCCTCAGAATGGCATCTCAAACCCATGTACCAAGTCTGGTTTTTTCTTGATGGAAGAATTCCAAAAGTACCTCATTTTTTAAATAATCGGATATATGACTCAGATGTTATAGGCAGAGATGGGCTTCCAACCTTGACCCAGTGGTGGAGCTAGACCACTCAAAGCGCAGACATCATATTTGATCAAAAGAATAAGGGGACTATCTCAAATCACTATGCCAAATTGCACAACTTTTTTACCATACGGTTCTAGGGGCTGCCCTAGACACCATAACCAGAAGGAAAAGAAGATGATAAAAAAGGTATAAACATTGGTGCCTCATACCAATTAAATGTGTGCCTGCATGTATTCTAATTGCAGTAAAAATATAGCATTGGCATTTTGGTTTAAATCTGTTTCATAAGGTCAATATCTAAAGTGGTGTTGATTAAATTAAAAGTGGCAAAGGACAGATCAAAATAATCCGTTGCCTATTACACCCAAAGGCCCTTTCTTGTCCACTGACTCACAGACTGGCGCAGCAAGAAGTAATTGCCAATGTGGGTTTTGTCATACAAAAATACACTGCTCTGTATTACACCTCGATCATGTATATTCTCTGTGGAATTTTACTAGGGAGGTAAAATTACTTTGAAATTGTATCCAAGAGGATGTGCACTATATTTTAAATAGAATGATATTTGAGCCTTAACCACAGAAAAATGAAGAGAAATGGCTCTGTTTTAGTCCTGTTGGTAATTGTTAACTATGAAGGTCATCCTTCAATATAATTATAACAATAATAATAATAATAATAATAATAATAATAATAATAATAATAATCAAGGAGCCCTGCGATGGACGCCCTCGCCCAGAATCGGCTGAGATCGGCGCCAGCCTCCCTACGACCCGAATTAGGAATAAGCGGTTTAGAAAATGAATGAATGAATGAATAAATAAAGGAGTATTAGAACAGGGACATCTAGCTAAACACAACAGAATTTTTTATATCTAAAAATCACACATGGATAAGTATGTGTTTTATTTATTTTTATAATTTTTTTGCCTCTAATCAACCTAGTAAGAGACAAGAAAGTAAATAAATCCAAACATTTATTTCTAATTATTCATTCTTTTATTTTTCTAATAGCCTTTGAGCATTGCTGAAGATGTGAACAGCCCAAGAGACAATGCTTGTGAGGCAATGCTGATGGATTTATGTAAATATATGAGCTGGGTTTATGCTGCTGCTCAACCCTAAAGAAAACGAGTCTCAGGGGATCGGAAAGAGGATTCAGGATGTATGTATCATCTTCAATGGCTTCGTAAAAAAAATAATAATAATAAGCAAATGCTCCAGGTCAGTTGACTCTCTTATTTGCCCCAGTAGTGATAGGAGGTTACAGATCAGACGGTTGGAGCTTCAAGCCCCAGTACCAATAAGTTGTCACTGGTGCGCCCTTAAGCAAAGGGGGTTGGGGGTGGATGATAAAGGTGACTGTTTCACTCTGAGTTTTTCATCATGCTTAGGTCAGTCTAGGTCCTTAGATTAATTATTTAAGATCAACTAATGATGATGTCGGGCGGCACGGTGGCGTAGTGGTTAGCACGTCCGCCTCACAGCAAGAAGGTCCTGGGTTCGATTCCCAGCTCGGG
>JAOUQZ010044225.1:0-11846 GCA_028564935.1 Neosilurus hyrtlii | reverse complement strand
CTCTTCCTCAGAGGGCATGTTGATGGGATTGAGGAGGTCCTCGAAGTATTCCTTCCACCTCCCGACGACATCCCCAGATGAGGTGAGCAGCTCCCCACTTCTGCTGTAAACAGTGTTTGTGGAGTACTGCTTCCCCCTCTTGTGGTGCCGGATGGTGGTCCAGAATCTTTTCCAGGCCAACCTTTTCCAGGCCCTCGCTGAACTCCTCTTACACCCAAGATTTTGCATCGGTTGCCCTCTAGCACACCCCCTAAGGACTCCAAAAAGGGTGGGTATTCTGAACTGCTATAAGCACAAACAACAGTCAGGACCTGTCCCCACCTGAAGGCGGAGGGAGGCTACCCTTTCATCCACCGGGGAGAACCCCAACATGTGGGCACCGAGGCAGTGGCAACAAGGATGCCCACACCGGCTTGCCGCCTCTCCCCATGAGCAACTCCAGAATGAAATAAGGTCCATCCCCTCTCGAGAAAGGTTGGTTCCAGAGCCCAAGCTATGTGTTGAGGTGAGCACAACTATATCTAGTTGGTATCTCTCAACCTCACACACCAGCTTAGGCTCCTTCCCAGCCAGAGAAGTGACATTCCATCTCCCAAGAGCCAGAGTCAGTAGCCGAGGATCGGTCCGGCAGAACCCATGCCTTCGACTGCTGCCCAGCTTGCATTGCACCCGACCCCTATTGCCCCTCCCACAGGTGGTGTGTCCATGGGAGGGCGGACCCATGTCTCCTCTTTGGGCTGGGCCCGGCTGAGCTCCATGGGCAGAAGCCCGACCACCAGGCGCTCGCCTTTGAGCCCCTCCCCCAGGCCTGGCTCCAGGGGGGGGACCCTGGTAACCCGCGTCCGTTCAAGGGAAACTGTGTCCTTGGAATAACATTCATAGAGGTCTTGTAAACCGCACTTAGTCTGGACCTTCACCTAGGACCTGTTTGCCTTGGGTGACCCTACCTGGGGCATAATGCCCCCGACAACATAGCTCCCAGGATCATTAGGACACGCAAACCCCTCCACCACGATAAGGTATATATATATATACATATATACATATGTACATAAATGCAAATGTAATATAAAATGCAAATGTACAGGCAATATAAAGAAATATAATTTATTGCAGTGGTGAAGTCTGTAAAGTGTTTGTGTGCAAAAAGTGACAAGTGTCTGTAAAGTCTGTAAAGTGGCAAAGTGTCTCTGTGCAACAATCAGCTGAGGTTTGTTCAACATCTGGTGGCTTCTTGCACAACCAGCTGCCAGCGTTTAGTTGGTGTAGCCATCAGCCAAGTCGGTGTTGTTGATCCCAGGCCCAATCTCCCTGTGCCATGTTGTACTTGGCCCACAATGTCTCTGTGTTTGAGGGCAGCCTTTGCTTTTGCTACCGCCATGACTGGGCTCCATTTCCTGATTGAGCATCATTTCCAAGCTTGCTTTGGTACACTTTAACCCCTCAAATGCTCCACAAGGTTTGATGTTGGCAGGGACAGCTCTGTTCCCACAGAGACCTATGTTGCTCAGGCACCTTGGTAAGCCCAACCACTGATTTAGCTTTATGGCATGGGATAATGTGACCTCGTACATGGTGATTGGCCACATGAGACAGATCAGTAAGCCAAATTGGAAACACCACACCTTTAGGATTCCTGGGAGAGCAGTATGTTTTTCTGTTGATTTTTCTGAGACCAATAATTGTGTCCTGTCTGAGTTGCTTGAGCTGTTCAGAGTCATTTGGTTCATTGCTTATGAAGAACCTCTCATTGATGTGTTGGCCTTTGACAATGGAGATACTGTGAGATTTACTAGGTTTAATCTCCATTTGTGCCCACACAATGTTTTCTTGAAGTTTATCCAGCAGATGCTTGGTACATGCCTTGGTTGTTGTTACTGTGGTCATATTGTACATGTATGCCCTGTTCTTCATTTGTTGCCTCCAACCACCCACTTTGAAGCTCTTATGATGAACTCCACTGACATAGTGAAAGCAAGTGTGGAGATGGTGCAGCCTGCCATTATGCCGATCTCAAGATGTTGCAAGGCGGTGGTAGTGCCATGTGTGGTCACACAGAACTGAAGATATTGGAAGTACACTTTGACCAGTGATGTTACGACTTCGGGTACATAAAAGAAGTTTAAGGCCACCCTCAGGCAAGATCTAGGAAGATCACATGTAGGTCCTTCTCCTTCTTAGCTGTTTGCAGATGGTGCCAGATGGTGATGGCATGTTCCACACATCCCGAGAAACCCATCCCTGTCTTCTGCACTGAGTTGTCGACAAAATTATTTATTTGCAAAAAAGCTGAGAGCCTTTGGGTCACTACACTGAAAAAAAACCTTCTCCTCCACATTCAGGAGACTGATTTGGCAGAACTGATTAATTGTTGATGAATTCTTTTCCTTGGGAATAATAAGAATCCCTCTTGCCCTTTGCCATGCCTTTGGGATGTTTTTCTTTTTCCATGCAACAACCATTTACTTCAAGAGGTGTATCAGGACACCAGCGGTGTTCTTATAAAACCTGTATGTAATGTCATTGGGCCCAGGGGCTGATGCAGATCTTGCCCGCTTTTCTGCATTTTCTACTTCACTCCACTTAGGTGGGCTTGGTGGCATGTCAGCTGGAATGGTGGCTGGTATGTGCTTCTTGTTTCCAGAAGAGGTCCTCCTTAGGTGTTTCTGCTCTTCTCAGCATTGACAGGTGCTGCTTGACAAATGCATTGAAGTGCTTCTAATCCCTTTTGTTATGGGTTGAACCTCGGTGAAATACCAGGACCCAAAAGCACGCCCGTAGTCACAAGGGAAGGGGGGGGGGGCAGGGACCCAGAGGGGTGAGGAGTTATCTGTGGAGACTGGGGCGAGAGTGCTGCGCGAGCAATCCGGAAGAGAGCGGATCCCGTGTTGCAGAGATGGGGCGGAAGCACTGAGCGAGTAGTCCGCAAGCAAGCGTATACCATGTCGCAGAGGTGGGGCGGAAACACTGAGCGAGTAGTCCGGAAAAGAGTTTATTCCTTGTCGCAGAGATGGGGTGGAAGCGCTGGGGCTCGAGGAGGCACTGGATGAGAAAAAGGAGACAACCATAAGTTATCCATAATCGAATACACAAAGATAAATCACTTAAGCTTGCGGTTCTTTAAGAGAACTGGCCGAGATACTATATAGGAAGCGAGAATACTCTGCTGCCAGAGAAGCCTCCCTGCTGGGCTTAAATGCCGACGGTGACTGCAGGTGTGCAGGAGTGGGTGAAGCCGGTGCCGGTGGAAGCCACCCCATCTCTGAAAACAGAATGCAAAAGACACCACACAAGAAAACAAAGACAAAACAAACCCCAGGGATGCCATCACCACACATTTCTCTCCTTTACAGTGGCCTTTTCCCACTGTTTTTTTTAAACTTCTTCCTTCTGTTACAATTCTTTGTATCTCCTGCAGTCTCCTGGACTTGGGCTTATCAGATGCTTCCTTCTGTGGCCGTGGATTAAACCCCATATCTCTCTGCCCCATAGGCAAAGATTATCTCTCCCAGCTTCTCAAGTTTCTTTCTAACATCACCTTTCTGGCCCTCAAGGAGTTGTACATGGTCTGGGTTAATGGTTGCCCACTCTTTCTTCTGGCAGGATTGTGGCCAGTGGATCTGGGGCTTCCTTCCATCCATGTTCCTTTCTGCTACTGGACGTGGCGGGATTGGTTCTGGTCTCATGATTCTGGGAAGCTCTGTGTCTAGTTGTACTGGGACTGGGGTTCAGATACCCTGTGGACTTGTCCTGTCACTGGGCTTCATCTGGCTGATTTGGCCTACCCCTGAGGAAGTAGTGGTCAATGCGGGCCTTTCTCTGATGTTACCTTTTTCCAACCACAGATGCACTTCTGGAGCTTATATCTATATGATCTGTCAAAGAGTCTTCTTGCGCCTCTGCTCTCACAGACTCAGAGGGTATTCTCTTTCTTGAGGTTGCTGTAGCATGAGGTGGGTGGAGCCAGTTCGCTTTCTAATGATGGATCCTGTCAGCATGGGTAGCTAGCCCATGCCAGCCCCAGTGTGGTCTGTTCCCACCTGCCATCAGTCTCTCCAGGCCACCATAATTTAGATCTTGTTTTATTTAACTGAAAAGTTAAGATTAGGTGTCCCAATTTGTGGTTCCATTAGCAAAGCCATACACATACATAAATCAAGCCTCTGCTTATACATATGAAAAAGAAGTATACTGCTCCATGTATTCATAGCAAATTAATTTTGTATTGTTGAAAGCATGTGATAATCATGTAAATATTTGCAGTGCCATGTTGCCCCCTGTTTGCAGTGTTATTACTCGTTTTTATTTTCTACAAGAAGAAAGATTTATGAAACAGTGCAATTTGACAAAGACAGACAAACTATGCAACCTTTTATAAAGTTTGGGTTTAATTTTCTTTGAAGGACTTTTCAAGAAATGATGGACATTGCTAGTCCATCTTTCCCATTGAATTAAAGCTTATGAATAGGCAGACTCGACTTTCAGCATCAAAATCATTTACTTTTGGAACTGAGTTGGCTAAACATTAGTATTTCTTTGTCTATTTGTTGCTTCTCTTTGGGGTTACCATGGTTGACTTATAATGTGGCAGTAGCGCAACCCACTGTAGAAGACCTGATTTTATGACACAACGGATCGCAATATGACTTACCTGTGATGGACACTAGTGCACACATGTAAATCTTCCTACTTGACACCGATTGCTTTCAAACAGCAAGTTGTGTCTAGAACAAGATGTTCTGGACCAACTTGAATCACCTTGGAAATTGGAGCAAGTTGTAGCCACTGGAAACTTGTTCCAGATGCTAGTTGTTCTGGCACAAACCTGTGAAAGTAGTTTTTGATGGTAAAGGCCAGATTAAGAAGGTTTGGTAATGTGTAGCAGAAAGGCAAAGATATATTGGTAGAAGAATTTTGAGTATGGAAAGAGAAGAGGAATTAATGTGGGTGATTGATGCAATGGAGAGACAAGCAGAGGACAGCAAAATGGAGGAGGACAATCCGCTTTGGTGACTCCTAACATGAGCAGAAAGATGATGAAAGAAAATGATCAGATTAGATGCGTAAATTATGATGAAAATAAATAAGATCTAGATATTTTGCTCTTACATGATAAGTTGTTGTTACTTTTCTTCAGATCCAAAGGTAGTTGAGGTAGCCTGTAGTTGCGGACAGGGTGCGGGCACTGGAAAGCTGGGTGTGGCACCCAGGCATGATAAGCTGACTGGAACACCCATATTTAATATTTACATATAGATGTTGCAGACAATCTTCTGCAAAAAATCTTCTGTAAAAAGTTAGAGAATACCTAACATGAAGAGGAAGATCATTTCAATGGCTAAGGTTAACAAGGAATGCTTTGTCGTCCTTTCAGTCGAGATCTTGGGAGAGCAAGTTGTTGTTGTTGATCAGATGACTTCAGTGCTCTCGATGCCGGGCAGGAATGAAGTAGGACACTGATGAAAATATAAGTGAGATTGGATGAAAATTTTTTAAGCAATATGAAATCTGACAGGTAGCCAATGCAGAAACTAGTACCAATTGCTTTAGTATTAATTTTAAATTGGTCAGTGCAGAGGCAAATAAAAAGTGTATGTCTTTGATCCACATACTATATAGAGCATTATATATCATATACAGCATATTGTTTTTACCAGAAACCAAAAGTAGGTCATTCATTTTATTTTGAGCAAAGTCGAAAAATGGAACCAACCCATTCCTTATTGCTTCTATACTTGGTTAATGATATAATGATGTTTTATTTTGTTATTGTCTTCCTTTTTATTTCTACCCAGAGATACCCAAAAACACGAGGCCCACTAAGGACTCCATTAGCCATCAGACAACTTCCAATACACCTGATACTAGCACCAGTTCTGTAAGAATGAAAAATGATCCACACCTCTGCTCAGTTTGTGGGAAGAGTTTTACTTACAGAAGTACACTCATAATACACCAGCGCATTCACACAGGAGAGAGGCCATATTGCTGTTCTCAGTGTGGAAAAAGTTTTAAACAAGTTGGTCAGCTCCAAAGACACCATCAGATTCACACAGGAGAGAGGCCATATCACTGCTCACAGTGTGGAAAAACTTTTAAGGTCATGGGTCATCTGCAAACACACCAGCTTGTTCACACAGAGGAGAAGCCGTATCACTGCTCACAGTGTGGAAAAACTTTTAAAGTAATGAGTCATCTGCAAATACACCAGCGTGTTCACACAAAAGAGAAACCGTATCAGTGCTTACAGTGTGGAAAAAGTTTTATAGTAAAGAGTCGTCTGCAAATACACCAGCGCATTCACACAGGAGAGAAACCGTATCACTGCCTAAAGTGTGAAAAAAGTTTTATAGTAAAGAGTCATCTGCAAACACACCAGCGCATTCACACAGGAGAGAAACCGTATCACTGCTTACAGTGTGGAAAGAGTTTTACTCACATAAATACCCTCAATAACCATCATCGCATTCACACTGGAGAGAAGCCATTTCACTGCTCACAGTGTGGAAAAAGCTTTACTTATGCAAATTCCCTCCAAGTACACCAGCGCATTCACACAGGAGAGAAGCCGTATCACTGCTCACAGTGTGGAAAGAGTTTTAGTGTAATGAGTTATTTCCAATCACACCAGCGCATTCACACCAGAGAGAAGCCATATCACTGCTCACAGTGTGGAAAGAGTTTTAATCAAGTTAATTCTCTCCAAAAACATCAGCGCATTCACACCGGAAAGAAGCCGTATCACTGCTCACAGTGTGAAAAAAGTTTTAATCAAATGTATAGTCTCCAAGTACACCAGCGCATTCACACAGGAGAGAAGCCGTATCACTGCTCACAGTGTGGAAAGAGTTTTAATCAAATGTGTGGTCTCCAAAAACACCAGTGCATTCACATTCACACAGGAGAGAAGCCGTATCACTGCTCACAGTGTGGAAAGAGTTTTAATCAAATGTGTGGTCTCCAAAAACACCAGTGCATTCACATTCACACAGGAGAGAAGCCGTATCAGTGCTCAAAGTGTGGAAAAACTTTCACTCAAATTTATGGTCTCCAAAAACACCAGCGAATTCACACTGGAGAGAAACCGTATCACTGCCAACAGTGTGGAAAAAGTTTCAATCAAAAGGGTAATCTTCGAAGACACCAGCGCATCCACACAAGAGAGAAGCTGCATCACTGCTTAGAGTGTGGAATGAGTTTTACTCAAATGAGTTCTCTGCAAACACATCAGTGCATTCACACAGGAGAAAAGCTGCATCACTGCTTAGAGTGTGGAAAGAGTTTTACTCAAATGAGTTCTCTGCAAACACATCAGTGCATTCACACAGGAGAAAAGCTGCATCACTGCTTAGAGTGTGGAAAGAATTTTACTCATATAAGTCTTTTGCGAACACACCAACGCATTCACACTGGAGAGAAGCCATATAACTGCGAACAGTGTGGAAAAAGTTTTAATCAAATGTGTAATCTTAGAAGACACCAACGCATTCACACAGGAGAGAAGCCGTATCACTGCTTACAGTGCGGAAAAAGTTTTAGTCAAATGGGTAATCTTCAAAAACACCAACGCATTCACACAGGAGAGAAGCCGTATCACTGCTCGCAGTGTGGAAAGAGTTTTAGTCAAATTGGTAATCTTCAAAAACACCAGCGCATTCACACAGGAGAGAAGCCACATCACTGATCACAGTGTGGAAAGAGATTTAACTGTAGCTGCAGCAGCTATAAACGGCCTGAGCATCTGGTTCTGCCACCCATTACAGGCTGGGTCCATGTTTGTGTTCCCAGTGCCTATATTTAAATTCAGATTTATTTTAAATTTTAATTTATTTGTAACATAAAAAATCATGCACAATACAATATGTAGTGAGATGCTTGTTCTGACTGTCCTAAATTTGAAGAAGAATTTTTACCAAGTAAATAACAATAACTGTTTAAAGGACATCGATAGTTAAAAGCCGAATATAAATATAAAAATATAAATGTAGTGACGATAAATAATACGGTGTGTAAAGTGTCGGTGCAGTATGCACACAAAGATGTCAAGTGATTGTGGTTGGTGTGTGTAGAGTAGTGCAAGGTGTACAGAGACTGCAATTCGTATTCCCCAGGAACCCTAACCCTAATATTCCATAAATAGTTACTTTGATGAGCTTGTTTGATTTTGATTCATCATACTGCTTTTTTTTACATTATGGATACAATCAATGTAGCTTACTTCTATAAAGTACACAATACAATGGAAGATCCATTAATTTAATATTAACCGTGCAACATCGGGTCTGGGGAACATCTGGTCTGGGGAACATCGGGTCTGGGGAACATCTGGTCTGGGGAACATCGGGCCTGGGGAACATTGTGTATGGGGAACACTGGGCCGGGGGAGCATAGGTTGTGGGCAACGTGGGGCTGATCCCAAAATGCCATCAAATAGTCCACACGCATCTTAGGTGTGACCCACATGTAATGAGTTTGTGAACACTGGAAGCACTACTTTTTTTCCCCAAATGTTGACTTTTTGCCAGACTTTATACAATAAATGGATGGACTACATAAAAGTTTGTTAAGAAAAATCCATTTTTTTAACCTATCAAATTTTCTCTGGGTCTTCTGAAGGTCCATATCATAATAATTCTTTGCTGATCCACCCCAAAATTTCTCAGTATTATTTCTGAGACCTAGATGATGTTTTAGGTATGTGATGTATCCTTTAGAACTGCATGACCCAGATGCTGTGGTGTGTTAACTAGGTCAGTAGTTCACATTTTTGCAGCTAGATGGAGCTAGTGCTCTGTAAGAAATTAACCCCAGAGGGCTTCACCGTAGTTTGGGAAACTTCACTAAGATTCTTGAAGACATTGGCTTGTGCTAGATTTTCCAGGCTTTCTACACTTTCTCCACTGTTCCTGAATATTCTAAAGACTATATTAGTACCCTGAAAATTGATTCAGCAACAGTTTGCCATTGGACTTGCTTAAGAAATCTCTGTCATTTGTGAAACACCAAGGATTAATTATTACACTGCAGTTATTCTACAGTTATTGTTTCAGTGACTTGATAGTTATATTGGATCACCTTCTGGCTCACATTGGACTTTATCAAAAGTTAAAACTTTTTGGATTTCGAACTGTTTCGGCCTAAAAAGCCTGGGTTGTCAATCTCGCATGGAAATATTTAGACATTTAGACTGTGAACACATAATGGACTATTTGGGTTTAAATCCTGAGCGCTCTTTGTAAGTGTATCTAAACGATTGTTACTTTTCTTGTTATTATTGTTCAATAATAAATTGTTTGAATTTATATTCCTGGAGTTGTGATCTATTGTTGCTGACTCGTAACAGGTAAATATTTTGAGTCTCAGTTAAAGGGTGTGGGTATGGCAGGACAGCGAATCTCAGTATAACTTGAAATGTCACAAAAACAAAGACAATAGCTATAACTCACACATATTTTGTTGCAGTGGCCCTGTCCTTAGCAGACATATAAGGCCTAGTAAGCATTTATATAGCATATGGGCAACATGAAATGTCGGAAGAGCACCAGGTAGAATCACCAAAAAGTAGGCTACTCATTTTACTTTGAGCAAATTCCAAAAATGAAATTAACCCATTTCTTATTGCTTTCTTACCTGGTTAATAATATAACAATGTTTTATCTTTTATTATAGTGTTCCTTTTTATTTCTGCCCAGAGATACCCAGAAACATGAGGCCCACTAAGGACTCCATAAGCCATCAGACAACTTCCTGTACACCTGATATTATTACCAGTTTTGTAAGAATGAAAAAGATCCACAACTTTGCTCCATTTGTCAAAGAGTTTTACTTACAGAAGTACACTTAAAATACACCAGCACATTCACACAGGAGAGAGGCCATATTGCTGTTCACAGTGTGGAAAAAGTGTAAAACAAGTTGGTCAGCTCTAAAGCCACCATCGCATTCACACAGGAGAGAAGCCGTAACACTGCTTACAGTATGAAAAAGGTTTTATGGTAAAGAGCCATCTTCAAGGGGCAGTGGTGGCATGGTGGTAGGGTGCTGGATTACTGATCCCAAGGTCGGGGGTTCAAGCCCCACTGTCAACGAATTGTCACTGCTGTCCCCCCAGTGGGTTATCAAATGCTGACCATGTCTCTCACTCTCTGTGGTGAGAGGAATGTAAAAGAACCATTGCTGATTTTCGTCAAGAGGTGGCTGCATTGCCTTCAACATATTTCTGCCCTGCTGTCTAGCTGTCCAGGAATTCACACAGGAGAGAAGCCGTATCACTGCACAGTGTGGAAAGAGTTTTATTCTGTGATCTGTGATTGCACCATTGCATTTACACAGGAGAAAAGCCATATCGTTGCTGACAGTGTGAAAAGAGGTTTAAGCAAATGGGTTCTTTCCGATCGCACCAGCATTTTCACATCAGAGAGAAGCCGTGTCACTGCTCACAGCGTGGAGTTTTACTCAAGTGAGTTCTCTCCAAACACATCAGCACATTCACACTGGAAAGAAACCATGTTCCCGCCCACAGTGTGGAAAAAGTTTTAATCGAATGAGTCCTCTCCAAACACACCCACCAGCACATTCACACAGAAGAGAAGCAGTATCACTGTCCACAGTGTGGAAAAGGTTTTAATCAAATGAGTCCTCTCCAAAAACATCAGTGCATTCAGACAGGAGGGAAGACTTTATCACTGCACACCGTGTGGAAAGAGTTTTACTACAATGAGTAATCTGTGAATGCACCAGCGCATTCACACAAGAAGAAAGCCATATCACTGCTAACAGTGTGAAGTTTTAGTTTTTTACGAAAGACTCTGGACATATGAATGTAATGATATAACTGTTAAAATGAATAGAGGAAGGAATTTTAGATAAAGGAAGGTAGAGTGTACTTTAAGAAAATTAAATTTGTTTAGCCTATCAAATCTTTCACCGGGCATGCCGAAGGACCATATCATATCCGTTAATTACAGCAAACCTAACCTAAATCCAATAACTAGACTGGGTCAGCCTCATTTACTTCCAGTGTGTCATATGATGTCAATTGGGTAAAGAGCTGAGAAATGAGCTGTGCTTTCACTTTATTTAATGAACCAAAATAGACAATATGGTGCATTGCTGATGTGTTTCATTGTTCATATAAAATTGCAGGCCTTTCGATCTTGTAACACTGGTACCAGGAACTGACAGACCCAAACGCAGGACAGACACGACAAGATAGGTTACAAGACAGGGATCCTTTATTTTAGGGCTCAGGGAAACTAGGTACATGTATAGTCTATGAACGGTCGGCTGGATCGTGGTGCAAACTGTGAGAAGCGCTTTTCTCTATGACGGCACAAGACAATCTGGAACCGGGACAGAGGAAACGCAGAGCTTTATACTGGGGCCGTGATGGGCACCAGGTGGCGATGGTTAAGGCGAGGCTGGCAATTACCGCCCCTGCCAAAGGAAGTCAGGTGACTTTAAAGGGGAAAGAGCCAGAACAGAACATGAGACAGGCCTGACTCTAAAACCTCTGACGGGATCTCACAGATCTCTTTTCACTGGTTTTTAAGTGAAAACTTGCATAATAATTACAGCAATTGAATTGAAAATGAAAACTTATGAACTTTTTTTATAAACTCAAAATATTTTCAGCAAATACAGATTTGAACAACAAAGACTTGCTGATCCAAAAGTGTATGGTTCAAGCCATAGTACCACAACACATTTACATTTACAGCATTTGGCAGACACTCCTATCCAGAGCGACTTACAATTATTATATATATAAGGCCTCATCATAGCACAGAGACAGCACTCGTTAAGGTGGTAAATGATTTACTGGTAGCATCAGACCACGGCTGTGT